>JAAGNO010017927.1:0-35946 GCA_033439905.1 Ceryle rudis
TGAATTTTTTAAAAATAAAAATTTTTTTTTAATATATAAATTTCTGCTTAAACTCTACCTAATGTGATGAAGAAACACTAGTGACCTAGAGTCATCCACTGTCCTACACCATGAAGAACAGAGACAAATTGTGAAAACTGGGGCTACCACACTGATGCAAAGGGAAAAATTTTCCATAGAACTTAAAACATTCTTTTCTCATGATTACAGTTTCATCAGAAGACTACAAAGCCTTCTATGCAGTGGAACATAAAACAAAAATTGAATCCAAAACAACAAAGTAAGATCATTAATATTAAATTACGTCCTTCAAGTCTTACCTTGCCTTCCTAGATCTTGATTGTGAAGCCACATCAGCACCCTTTGCACACAGACTGAAAGAGAGAGAAGAGCAATGCTTAGTACACAGAAACTATTACAACTGATAAATAAGAGCTGTCAGAAACAGTTTCATTTCAATTTAACAGTTAAAAATTCAAATTCACTATCATCAATACAAGTAAAATTTAACTCTAAGGGGAAAAATATTTGCCTGCCTATATAGCATAGGATAAAAAAGTGCTGAAGTCATTTCAGCATTTTAAAACTTCTGTTGTTGTAACAGTTTCATATATTTGCAAAATTTCAAAGTTAACAAGACTTTTTACAAACAGAAAAGGATTACTCTTGTGCCTATAGACAATAAAGTAGCCAAGGTTTTACTTCAAGACAATGGTGTTTAAGATAATGCAGAAAAAGTAAAAAAAAAAAAAAAAAAAGAAAAGAAAAAAACCCCAACAAAACAACAACCAAAAAAACCACACACACCAAAAAAACCCCACAACATCAACCAAACAAACAAAAAAACCCCAACCCAGCACAGTACTTCATGTCTTGTGCAATTATTTGTCTCTGTGCAAAAAGAACATATGCTCCTACCAGGACAAGAAGAATGAACTTTAAACAAATACCATTAAGCACAGCTTGCAGCCAGTTTGCAAACTGAGGAAGCCACGCTACATTACAAGGAAGTCGAGTTAATATATTAACACCTAATATTAAGCACAATTAATAATTGCCTTATTAGTAAACATGCTTAAGTCTATCAACTCCATCAAAATATAACAAATTCCAGACCATCTAGAAAACTTTTTCTTGTCTACCAACCATCCCACTACTGTATCACCAATAAACGCAAACTACTTGTACAATTTCTCTTCATGCTAAATTAAAATCCATCTGAAAACACGCATCTATGAATTCAGGGGATTATTCAAATAAAGCCAGAAAACACATAAGTAGCACAAGAAGTGAAATCCAGAGCTTAATAATTACAGAGACAGCTCACTTTATTTTGACCAATCAGCTCTTAATAGTTTAGCCTAGTAAGACAAAAGTCAATTAGTACTTCTTTAATAGACTAATCATTTTGCATTTAATTGTCATATCAATAATACTGGCATATCCCTACAGCAAAGTCAATAGTTATTACATCAACTAATTAAAATCTGAGTTAAAAGGTAACTCACTGAGTGCTCTATTCAGAAAATGCAAATTCTTAGAACTAAAACCAGCTCTTCATGGCGGGGGGGTAAGGGAGGTTCATTTTCTTCTGTGTCTCAACCAAAAACATTGTGTAGCTCTCTCAGACTATTAGAAGTGACTTTTTGATTGGCATAATGAGAAGAACAGTAAAACAGATGGGTCTCCTCTGAAATTGCACAAGATTCCCACTGGACAACATAAAATGCTGACAGAAAACAAAAGAATTCCACACTTGTTATTCACTGCAAATTAAAATTTAAACATTATCTGAGCAAGCCAAGCATTTGAACCAATTTTCTTGGCTTGGCATTATAAAATACAATAACCTGAAACAGGAACTAATTGTTTGAGACTACAGGTCTGTTAATGACCCCAGGAAAAATACCCTTATTTACCATCATGAGACTAGGAACACTACAAAGTTGCTATACATTCTCCTGCTCTTGCTGAATTTGAAAAAGCTTTTGTAGCAGCATTGCTCTTAAGACAGTCTGGGGAGTCATGTGAAACAGTATTACATGTATTACTTGCTGAAAAGTGTAGTCAAAGCAGACAAAGAAAGATCAAATATTTGATATCACGCTGGAATTTTTTAGAATGATGTTATTGAACAAGTTGTTATATGTATATAAAAAAACCAAAACAACAACAAACCTAAACATAGGAGAGTGTAGAGTTCGACATCTGAGTGTTAGTCAAAATTGCTGCTATTTTTTCCTGTTTTCCTAGCAAATCAACAAGATCTAGCGTATCTGAAACCCAAGGATTTACAATTTAACTCAGAATTTATGGTAAAACTGAAAACCAAGAAGAGGCAAACCAGATAGAAACCTTATTTCTAAAGGGAGGGAAACCAAATTAATAAATAAATAAGTATATTTAAATGGATCTTCAAAGAAGAAAAAATGGGAGAGGAAAACCAACAAACATTGTAAGAAGAGGAACAATGCCATGGGATAATTTTAGAGATGGATGATCAATGATGCTTTTGGGAACACAGTAGTTTGTGGAGATTAAAGGAAATGTTGAAGTTCCTGAGCTAAACAACCCTGCATTTCAAGCCGAATACCATCCCAGATACCAGCAGAAAAGCAGACATTCTTCTCTGACTGTAACTGCCATCCAAAAATATACAATATTTTCACAGGTTCATTTATAAATAAATTATATAAATAATTGTACTGTGAGCTGCTATACACTGTGCACAGATTCACTGTGTATTCATAGCAAATATACCTCAAGCTGCCATTCTAGCCTGATCAGTTTTTAAATAAACTTTTCTGTAATTACCCGGGAGTTGAAACAGAAAATTGACCTTGATGAAAACATAAACCAGCCTCTAAATACAGTTGGCACATAGGTGGAAAAAAACCCACCAACATCAGCATCACACACCTTCAAACATCTATGCCCATTGTATGTGGTTTCACACAGCTATTTAACATAAGATACCATTCTATTGTATTTATAGAATATAGTTCTGGTCTGGTAAAGCAAACTAAGATAAAGGTAAAGCAAAACCATTGAGAAGTTGAGATGAAGAGAGAGGCAGAACAACAAAAACATGTCACAGATGTCAGATTCTTAATGCTTAACAACACTACTATGTATTATATCTTCTCTGAATGGTGAGGAAAAGAGATGTACAAAATAACAAGTTCAAACTTCTGCAAAGAGGATTTCTGTGAATAGTCTTCATAATTCTAGTCCTTCAGCTTCAGGAATATAAATCTCTTAATTTTTAACAGGAATTTTCTAAATAATGTTGATGGCATTATGGTCTTCATGTTTATGTATTTATACATGGGTTCACACACATGCACACATACTAAAGTACTGGTAAGTCCTGGTTGGGTGGTTTATCATAACAATAAATGGAAAGAGAAACAACATTAGTGCTCACTGTGAAAAAATACCTTCCATATTTCTCATCCAAAATCCACCAGTTTTCCTCCTGCAATGTATCACACTGGTTTTATGGTTAGAAGAGTTAAAAAGCCAGCCTAAATAAATTACTTTATTGCAGCCCAGGAACAGATTGCTTACAGAAAGTGTGAAGTTACTATCATTAGAGATCTTTTAGGATAAGTTCTGCCAGCATCTACTTGTGCTTTGATTCCATCTCGCATCAGGGGACAGACTAGACAAGTCTCCTGAAGTCCCTTCCAATGCAATCGTTCTGCAGATCCACTTTTCTTCTTCATACTATGAATGCATAAGAGAAACCAGAGAAAGTGCAATGGGATTTTTATTAATAGCAAATAATACTTATGACAACAGAATCTAGGAGGTTTAACTATCACCTCTGTGATTTGACTACTAAACCACAATACTTCAAAGCACATAACCTTTTCCCTCGTGACCTAGTAACATACTCAGAAAAAATGGCAAGAGCCAAATTTTTATTCCGCTTACAAGACATACAGTTTGTTGTATGAACCAACTAATGCACAATATATATTAGAATTAAATGCTGTCCACCTCTCCTGAAACTACTTGAGGAAATTCCTATCAAAACTGTCTGCTGCAGTTAGTTTTTATGACAGAACTATTACAGAGAAATAAAGTGTCACTAGTGAAAGGAATGTCAAGCTGCTTTGAATTGGCTAAACAGCATCTGATGTCCTCAAGGATTATAGTGCATTATGACCCGGCCCTGCCAATCTGTTTAGCTTCTGACGCTTCACCATATGGGGTCAGAGAAGTGATTTCTCATATAATGCTAAATGACCTAGAAAAGCCTGTAGCATTTACATTGCAAACACTTACTAACATTGCAAAGACTGAAGCACAGATTAAAAATCTTTAACATATGTATTTTGATAGAGTTTCATAATATTACTAAATTTGACTGTTCTTATTCCTTAGTGGCTAGGTTAGCCAAGTAAGTGCCCACCTATGTGGGTTTCACAAATACATGGCACTTCTTTTAGCTGATCTGTGTTAGAAAATTCATGCAATGTTTCTAGTATCACCTTGAGACTTGGACAGTGTCATTTTTCACTGATCATGTCATTTAATGGCAATTATCATGGCTTGGTAGGCCAGCAATGCTCTTGAGGGACACAGAGAGTCATGGTTTAACCCCAGCCTGCAACTAAGCACTACAGAGCTGCTGGCTCACTCCTCCCCCCTCCCGGTGGGATGGGGAGAAGAATAGGAAAGAAAAAATAGAAAAACTCGTGGGTTGAGATAAGAACAGTTTAATAATTGAAATAGGATAAAATATAATAACAATAATTGTAATGAAAAGGAAGATAAAAAGAGAGTGAAATAAAACCCAAGAAAGGCAAGCGATGCAGTATAATGCCTTTGCTCACCACCCACTGACTGATTCCCAGCCAGACCCCAAGCAGCAACCCACCTCCCCTGATCAGCTACTCCCAGTTTATGTACTGGGCATAACATCATATGGTCTGGAATATCCCTTCAGCCAGTTTGGGTAGTCCTGGCTGTATCACCTCCCAACTTCTCGTGCCCCTCCAGGCTTCTCACTGGCAGGGAATGAAAAGCTGAAAAATTCTTGACTTTGTATAAACACTACTTAAGAACAACTAAAACGTCAGTATGTTAGCAACATTATTCTCGTACTAAATCCAAACCACAACACCATACCAGCTACTAGGAAGAACATTAACTCTATTCCAGCCAAAACCAGGACACAAAGATAGCGTGATAAAAGAACAAACTCCTGCTCAAGTTTAAGAAAAGCATTCTGAGCAGATAGGACAGTGAAATGATCATTAAAAAGTAAATGAAAATACCTTGTGATGAGATGTAGTTTAGCCGAGTAAACTGCAAGGTACTTATTCCAAGTCAACAAATTGTTCTTTTTTTTTTTTTTTTTTTGCATAAACTCTGCTATTACAACAGTATACCATTTATATCTCTGAAGCCAGAAGAAAGTATGCTAAGTTGAGCAAAAGAGAAAAAACTTCCATCAAGTTTGCGGTATGAGCAGATGCAAAGAAACTGGAACAGTAGAGGAGCAAAGATGATTTCAATAAAGATGTATTCACGCATTCTTTAAACATTCAAAACACATGGTTTCAATGGGAGTACTGGTCTAAAAATATCCAAGCTGCAGAACCATACATAAACAATGAGCAGAAAGAGCTTTGAAAGTTAAAAGGTTTTATCAAGATTTTATTTCCTTTTTTTCACAAGATAAATTGGTGTTTTCATGACTAACATTCATAAACGTATATGTTAAACCAACAGAAACTGCACAATCAAACATTACATTCCTTACAAACAAATGACAATGTTACTGCTAACAAAACACTACAAAACTCCACATAAAAAAAACCCCGCAACCAAACAAACAACAAAACAAGTCTCTTTTGGAATGTATGTATGTTTCATCAGGAAGACTAACATTAACATGAGAGCTATGGATAATGAGAAAACAGAAGAGAAATGGAAGGGGAGAAGCAATGCAGGGGAAGGGGTAACAGATCAATAGGTTAACCATCTTCAGTAGTTATTTCCCAGTAAAACACGGTAGAGCATCTTAAATTAGCAGAAATGGCTCAAAGGATACAAAGGGGTATGTACTAAACATCCAAGAAAGCAATTTTGATGTGTTTACAGGACTGTCAGAGGGAGCGATGTCAAATAACAAAGTGGATATGATTTGATTTTATAGACAATTACAGGCGAATGTTGAGTGCTGTGTTCAGGAGCAGAGACCCAGCCTCCATTATTGTTAATGGGAGCACTGACTCCAGCTAGAATTGTAATTGTAATTGTGTTAGAACCAGAAATGTTTGGCCTCCAAATGCTGAAGTGCTGCTAATCCAAAAATGTATCGAGGACTTCTCAGATGTAGACACACTAGAGAAGCTACATCAGGTGCGTAAGACACTTCAGCAGGAAAGAAATTCTCAGCTGCTATTTGAGTGTTTCCTATTTGACGATTATACCTCTTGCTAAGAAACAATTGCCTGCTTCTCTCTGTGCTCACTCTTACATTTTCCCTGCCCCTCCTACATCAAAAATACAATAAAATTCAATCTATTTCCCAGTTTATAAACTTGCCCTATTGCACATTTGCTGAGCCTCACCATCAAACCATTACTTATCATCCATGAGTTTCCCTTAATACTTTTTTTTTGCTTAAGGGAAAGGTTGACTAGAAAATAGGAGTTCAATTTAATGAGAAACAACGAGCCGGACAAACTTCAAATGTTTTTCAAAACAGGCTCCACTCTTGCATCCCACACAAACAGACAGTCTGGTAGATAAGGCTCTCACCTGCGATATGGTGGACTCATATTCATATAGCTATTCTTCCCAATAAACACACGAAGAATATAAAAACAGCCATACTGACCTATTTAGCTCACTAGCTCAGACTATGTTATATATTAGATGTCTTAACCTATAATACAACAAGCTGCAGCTCAGGAGCTGCTGAAATATTTCTGTATTTAGCAGACCATAATGATTTATTTTTCTTCCAAGAATCAGTCCAATTCTCTCTGAATCCTTGTAAACTCTTTACATCTAGAGCATCCTGTGGCAAGCAGTTCCAAAGCTTCTAGAAAACACACAGCTATCTGCCTCAGGTTCACTCTCCATCTCATTATTTTCAACATAGGACCAAACATCTCAAGGTGACCATTTGATGTATCAGAAGTGTGTCTTAAGCCCCGAGCTCTTATTCCCCCTTTAGGAGGCATTCTATTTATTATAATCACTAACACTTTGCCTAAGGCAGAGCACAAGAGACTAGCTTTGGTCCAGTGATTAAAGCATTTATGAAGGATCTGGAAGAACCTAATAATTGGCATTTTTTCCAATAGTATATCCATTTCATTGGACAATTTGCATTCAGCTATGTTAAAGTCCAGCTTCTGGAACAAAGCAATGACCTTGCCCTCATCTTGAGGGAATTTCCACCTTTAAAGCACATCTCCATTAGAAGCCATCCATACGGCTTCTACTAATGGAAATAAAAAGGCAAACCATAGAGACCAGAAGTTACAGAATGTTCCTGTGTTTGAAAACATCCTCATGTTCACAAAACAAACTAACTACTGAATGGACTGAACCAACACACTGCTAAATACTAGCTAAAAGAATAGGACATAGCTGACATTGTTTATGGTATCATCAGTAAATGCAAACAAAAGTGTAAAAACAACAGTAGACACTTTGGTGCTTCTGTTCCTTGGAAGCAACAGGACAGGCCTGTCAAGCAATGCCTGCAATTCTTCAAGGGTCTGAATCAGTTGTTTGCTCAGCAGCTGATCTGCCTTTGAGAAAAGAATTACCCAATGCTATTCAGAGTTTACTGCTTAGGGACACGATGAGAAGTCATATAAAAGTCTTGTGCAGACTTGAGCTTTCAAGGCAGTGTTAACAGAGGAGCAAGTAAGCCCTCAAGACCACATCACAGAATTGTTGGGAGTTGGGAGTGACCTCTAGAGATCATAGAAACACAGAATTTCTGAGGCTGGAATAGACCTCCAAGAT
Organism: Ceryle rudis; assembly: GCA_033439905.1. NCBI lineage: Eukaryota > Metazoa > Chordata > Aves > Coraciiformes > Cerylidae > Ceryle > Ceryle rudis. The sequence goes on from JAAGNO010017927.1 coordinate 8,005, forward strand.
CATCAAGTCCAGCCTATGACCCAACACCATGACATCAGCTAGACCATGGCACTCAGTGCCACATCCCATTTTTCCTTAAACACCTCCAGGGATGGCAACTCCACCACCTCCCTGGGCAGTTCATTCCAGTGTCTGATTACCCCTTCTGTGAGGAAGAGCTTCCTAAGATACAACCTAAACCTCCTCTGGTGTAGTTTCAGGCCGTGCCCTCTCATCCTGTTACTAGTTGCCTGGGAGAAGAGCCCGACCCCCACCTGACTACAACTTCCTTTCAGGTAGTTGTAGAGAGTGATAAGGTCCCCAGATCCTCAAGTCCAATCCCTATACCCAATCAAGTTTGCCTAGAGCATGTTACACAGGATTGCATCCACTCAGGTTCGGAATCTCTCCAGTGAAGACTCCACCACCTCCCTGGGCAGCTTCTTCCAGGGCTTCTTTGTAAAGAAGTTTTTCTTCATATTTAGATGTAACCTCCTGTGCTCCAGCTTGTGCCTGTTGCTCCTTGTTCTGTCCATGGGCATCGCTGAAGGGAGTCCAGCTCCATCCTCTTTGTACCCACACAGTAGATATTTATAGACATTGATAAAATCTCCTCTCAGTCTTCTCCAGACTGAACAGCCCCAGTTCTCCTAACCTTTCCTTTCAAGAGAGATGCTGCAGTCCTCCAATCACCTTCACTGCCCTCCACTGGACTGTCTCCAGCAGTTCCCTGACTCTCCTGAATTGAGAAGCCCAGAATGAGACACAGTAGTCCAGATTTGGACTCATCAGAGCAGAACAGAGGGGGAGGATGACCACCCTTGACCTACTGGCCATACTCTTTAACGCACCCCAGTCTACCATTGGTCCTCTTGGCCACAAGGGCACATTGCTGGCTCATGGTTAACTTATTGTCTAACAGGACTCCAAGATCCTTCTCCTCAGGGGTGCTTTCCAGCAGGTTTACTGCTAACCAATATTGATGCATGGGATTGTTCCTCCCTGGGGGCAGGACCCTGCATTTGCTCTTGTTGAACCTCATTAAGTTCTGCTCTGCCCAACACTCCAGCCTGTCCAGGTCACGCTGGGTGGCAGCACAGCCCTCTGGTGTGTCAGCCACTCCTCCCAGTTTTGTACCATCAGCAAACCTGCAGAGGATACACTGTCCCCTTGCCTAGGTCATTGATGAGGGTGTTAAATAAGACCGGACCCAGTACTGACCCCTGGGGAACACTGCTGGCTACAGGTCTCAAACTTGACCCTGGACCACTTATTACAACCCTCTGAGCTCTGCCACTCAACCAGCTCTCAATCCACCTCACTGTTCACTCGCCTAACCCACACTTCATGAGTTTCCTAATGAGGATGTTATGGGAGACAGTGACAAAAGCCTTCCTGAAGTCAAGTGAGATGACATCTCCACTGCTCTCCCCTCACCTAACCAGACAGTTGTGAAATCATACATATTCTTGGTGCAGAACAAATGAAAGGCATTCATGATACTGCCACAAAAAACCCTTTTGCCCTATTTCTCTTTTTACTCTAAATAAAACATTCTAGACCAAAATGGAACAGACAGACAATAATATTTTCCTAACACTTGTTCTGATGAGACAAGCATTTCCCCATGAACAAGTCTTCCTGTAGTACCAGCAGCAATTTTTGTGAGGTGAAAATAAAACTTCATACGGAACACCTATTGTATTAACTACATTTTTTTGGTGTGTGCAATGAAGAATTTTAGTAGCCAAAGAGGTGTTTACAAACAACATCTTGCCTTCCTTACTTCACATAACAATGCTGTACACTAAGAAAACCACCTCACCTAATTTCAAAATACTCAGTTCCATTCCCAAAAATTCAATATACAAATTTCTTCTTGAATATAAGCTCACACTATGAAAAATGGTCACAATTTTATGTGAGGTCAGTTCAGGTGACCTTGAAAACACCCATATGCACATAATATTCAGCTATATGCTTTATGTATTTGAAAATACAAATGCAAAAGTTGTGGGGTTTTATGTGCAAGTCTAATTTGTTTAGTCTCATAATTACAGAAAAACATCAGCAAACACAAATGGCATTTAAACCAGCAATATTCACTGTGAGTATACATAAACAAGTCAGCAGGTATTACAATGACAGGAGCTGAAACTGGTCGGAGCTTTGACGAAAATCTGTCTAGACCTTTTCTTAAAAACAAGCACATCTGAAAAGATCAGAATGGCTTTTAAGCTCAAATGCCAGGTTTTTTTGAAAATACACAACAGAAAAGTAATTTTTGCTATGGAGAGAACTAAGAATGACTAAGAGAGATCAGAAATAAAGGACATTTGTAAACAAACATCTTCTTACTGCATCCTTGCTGGGTTTTCACTTACTCTCAGGCTTGCTCTCAATCAAGCTGTTCTTCAGGGCTTCCTAGCCTGCAGTAAACTGTAGCACACACTCCATTATATCTCTAGGTAAAATGCTTCATGGGCTACCTCAGAAGTCTCAGCCCCTACTGCACTGTAGATTTCCTGCATGCTCACTTCTTTTTTCCTTATTGCCCCAGATTGCACACCAGAAGTTTCTATCTTCTTGAATATGTCCCTGAGAAGGAGCAACCTAGTACCTGGTGGCTCCATCTGACCCTAAGTCAGGACAGGACAAACGAGTTTTCTCCCTGCCCAGCCACAGCCTTTTAAAGAACACTTTAATGTGCAAAGTAATAAAACAGACTGTCCGTAAGAATTGTAGCACATACCTCTTCTATGAGTAATTCAGCCAGCAGGTTTTGACAGAAAAATATCATCATGGGATTGTAGAAACTAGATCCAAAAGTATTTTATAGAAACTGACACATTAGACAAGACAGAAACTCTCAAATTATTCAGAGAAACAGAAGACCAGAGTGAGTGGGTGCCAAAAGGCACAACTTCAAAAAAAAAAAATTAATAAAACCAGTATTAAGTACATTATTCATATCTTATTGGCAAATCAATAGGACAGTTGTGCAGTTAGAAAAGACATCAGTTTTGACTTCCTTTCTATCTTTCATGGGTTATTCTGCAAGCTTTTTAATACAGGTTAATTCTATAAAAATAACTAAACCCAACCCAAAACAAAACCATCCAAAAACCCCACCCAAGCAAAATCTTCCATTTAGAATTCTAGAATTCCATTCTTTCCCACCGTTTACTTGAAAAATAATCATTCTTCTGCAAAATACAGTTCACATGCACAGAAATAAGCAATGTAAATTGTGGTTCAAGTTTATCCAGTATATAGTGGTATTCCTTCCATGTAAAAAGGATATGAGACAAGGCCCATCTGATCTACTTATGCCACATTTGTTACTACAGCACAGATCACATAAACCTACTGGACGTTCTTACACCTTTGCCTCTAATAGTGAGGTGCCCTGTAAATAGAAGCTGGCTTGAGCCCAGGACAGGCCTCCACAGATCTAGACAACACCAGTTCTTCTAGGACTATCTTGAATTCCAGGAGAGTAATAGAGAGCCACATCCATCACAGAAACAACAGCAAATGCAGTACTGTGTAACAACAAACACAAGCAGTAAACCTGACAGGATGCAAAACTTTTCCTTTAGCGAAAGGGAGCAGAATGCATTTCATCCTCTAGTTACTCTTCACTGATGACAACATTAGAGTAAAGTATTACTAGCTGGAAACACAATTTGAGATCAGCTTGAGAAAGTCATCCAACTCCACCTGGCCCAGTTGACATGCATTTAAATTACATCCACTTAAGATGTTCTCAAGGAGCACTAGCTTCGCTGAACGGATTTTGCTGTAATCTGAGGTTCCTTTCATTTCCTGAACCATGTACAAGCTGCAACAGCCAGAATCATCCAACAATGGGCAAAGCCTGTTCAGATGTATTTCATTATTTTTCTTCTACTCATAAGAGCAAGATAGTAACTGCTTAGATCGCTATTTTTATTTTCTGTCCTGTTACTTTTTTCATCTCTTTCTCTTACCTTTCATCTTAGAATTTTCCAATTATTTTATTTGCCTGAAGTTTACACAGCCTATGGGAAGTGCACCAGCAATAGAATATTTACACACTACATTTGCTTTATTAAGCTCTTGCCCTGTTAACAGTAAAAGGATCTCACCTCAAACTTTTTTCTGCATACCGATTAGAAGCATTTTGAGGAGCTAGAAGCACAATCACATTGCAACAAAATTCCATTCCCAAAGACTCAAAGTTAGAGTTAAATAGCAAAGATAATCTTCTTAATGTCAATAAACACAATGTGACCCTGCTAGTGGTCACAGAGATGGCTACTAACAGGACAAGTCGTTTCAGACAGCAGATGTAAGCTTTCAGAGAAGCATGCTGGCACTTTGTACTCAAAATCCCACATACTCTAGCTTGTTGTAAGGTCACCAGAAACACGCACCGCAATCCTGCCAGTATCTTACCCGGGGCTGGCTGACAGTAAAGGCAGCAAAATTAATCACAGAGAGCAGGAGACACAGTAATTTTGAACAGACTGGACTAATCTGCCATTATCTTTTGGGGCTTGATAGTTGGAAGTTCTGAATTTATTCATTTAAGAACTATTGGCATGCTTTAAAAATTATAAAGCCTTAGATATTTGGTCCTTTAAGCCTGGTTTGACATGATGGTCAGTCTTTCCAAGGATATTAACAGCCCCTTTTTGTCCTCTCTGAAAGAGCTGGTAACATTTTGCTGACCCACTTTTGCTGCGAGCAGCACCCCTTCAAATGCCTCTCCAAGCTGTTTATCCTGTCCCCAGAAATCACCGTATCAACAGCAACAATTTTGAGTTGGTTTTCTTAAATCTCTCCCAGAAAATTCTGTTTTATTCTCTCACTGCTTTAACATGTATCTTTTTCCTTACTTTTTTTCAGCACTCTCCTTGGTGTCTGTGCCCAGTGCTGGCAGCTGGGGCTGCAGAGGCGTCTGTGAGGCAATGATGGGGCTGCCCTGAGCTGGACACAGCCAGTTCCGGCCAGTTCCCCAACAGCCCCAACCACAGGGCACAGCTGAGCTGGGCAGTGACTGGTGGCACCTCTGGGAAAGCGTGTTGGGGACAGGGAGAAACGCTGCCCGGCAGGGAAGGGTGAGGGGAAAATGTGTAAGAAACAGCTCCAGGAGCACCAGGGCCAGCCAGGGAGGAGCTCCAGACCCTGGAGCAGGGACACCCTGCAGCCCCTGGGGACAGCACAGGGGAGCAGGTGGATATTTCCTGAGGGAACTACAGTCTGTGGAGGAGCCCAGATAGGAGCAGGTTTTCCCAACAGGATCTGTGGCCCATGAAGGACCCACTAAGTACAGGTTTATACTGGAGGGTTGCAGTCTGTAAGGTCCTGCGACCCCTCATTTCCCAGACCAGGGTTAACTCACCACAAGAAGCTACACTCCAGAGAATTAGGTGCTTTGTTTCTTCTGTAGGCTGTATTCCCATGAGAAAAAGCAGTGAATTAAACTGCTTACAGTTGTATCAGAATGCCAGTAGTACATTATGAAATGGGGTTTCTTTCTTCATAGGCCAATGGAGATAAGGCTTTTTACAGGTGTTACCAAAATACAACATGAAGAATGGTCATACTATGACTGGTCTACAAGATAATGCGAGATCTCTACAAGACTATGGGAAATTTGCACTGTATTCATCACTATGTCATAACGATAATATTCATCAAGTGATCTAATTATCAGTTTTAGCACTTCTATTCATGAGTGCCTTAATATTATGCTTTGACACACAAGAAAGATACAAGAACTCCTTTTTTGCTTTTCAAAAAAGTTTAAAAGACTTATCTAACAAGAGGTCTGAATTACATATTTTCATTTCAGACTACCATGTGTTCAGTTTCTCTATTCTCTAACCTGAAGTTTTGCTCTGTTCTATTTTGTTGGAAATAAATCTTCATTTTCCTGGAGTTTCCAGACATTAAGCAAACAGCAGTTCTAAGGAAAAACTCAAACATCTGGAAGTCCCAGGCTAGCAGTCACAAAGGTGTATGTAAGACTAAGCGTATGAACACTATGTCTGCTATGTCCTGAATTTGATGTGCATGCACTTCAGGGATTTTTGCCCTTCTAGCTATTGTCCGGGGAGTCATGATAAGGATACACAAGCTCTGTCCTCACTGAAGAAGATAAATATGAACAAGAGCAAAAGGAATTGAACCAGAATCCCTCAAGTACTTCTGAGATTTCCTGACCCAAACATGAAATAGCCTGACAAGTAAAAGAGTTGTGCTCCTGATGTTGATATTAACCTCTGAAGTTCAAAAGAAAGAGGGCATTTCAGTGCAAGATTCTGCAGATTTAAGCTTTTGAGAGCACAATACATAATTATGGCCTTAGAATCTGAATTTAAACCAGTCTTAAGAGAAAGATTAAGTGTCTGGAGATTGACCTACTATACAGGTGCATCCTTTCAAAACTGGTATTGTCCTGCTATGGTTACAAGGACAGGGTGTCTTAAAGAGGAAGCTCCTCAACTTGTCCAACTTGGTAACAATCTCCACTCTTAACTGAGACATTGGCCTTTTATATTACAGAGGCTACCTTGTGAAAAGCTAGCTAGGATGAAAACAGTATTTTTGAGGTCAGTTCTAGAGTCTGTAACCAATCAGACTATTACAGTTTTCATGCCAATGTCTGTTACAATGCCCGATATTAACTCAGTGCTTCCTTGCACTTCTTTATGAGCTTTTCTGGTAAGGTTTTATCTGTTCTCATTCCTAATTCTGTCTAGTTCCATTATTTTATTCTTCTTTATCCTGTTATGCAATTCTTGTTCAAACTGGTCCTAACACAGAAGGACCAAGGTTTATCACTGACATTCTCAATGCCAGGAAAACAGAAATAGCAACAAAAAAAGTGAACAGCAACTCATCTCCAAAATAGATGCAAGATGATGCTTTCAAATCACAGATAATAAGGGCATGGTTACTCTCCTCAATCAGCATTAGTATTTCATGAAGAATGGCTATTTAATACTTTTTTTTTTTTTAGTGAAAGAAAGATAGTAACAAAGACAACATAAAAATTACAGGTAAGTAGTTTAATGTCTCAGCAAAATATGCCAATTATGATTCCTGGCCTGATATCTTCAACAGTGAATACTAATGAATCTGGAATCTTTATTTACAAATTCCAGCTAATCTTTTTTTTTTTTTTTCCTACAGAGAAATAACATTGGAAATGCTATTTGTAAACCTATGAACAAATTGTCACAATGGGAGAAATCTCCTGGGAAGCTGCTTTTTGATTTGAAAAGCAATTGTGAAAAGATGCACCAAGATCTTTCCATTTATTTTTTGTACTAAAGATTGAGTATATCTGTAACCTAAGAGTCTGGTACATTTTAAGCTAAGCTCTTAGGTTCTTCAGGTTTTTTATTGGTGGGGTTTTGAGTTTTGACTTTTGTTTGTTACTATTCAAGCTTTTTTTTTTGTGAGGTAGATATTTATGACATGATAAATACTCTGTACAAATTATTTTATTTGTACTCTCTCTAAATTACTTTTATCTAGGCTAGTGAGCCTAGATAATAATTGAAGAAATCCATGCCCCTGTGGCAAACATGTCAGCTTCAGAATTATTATAATTTATCATCTAGCAGCACTTTAGCAAGTGGCGCTTGATATTCAAATGTCTGATGTGGGAATATTTGTGTATCTACATCTAAGACTTTGGAAGTGAAAAAATTTGGGAACATAAAAGCAAAAAGCACTAGCTGTAGAACAACAACAACAAAAAAAAATGGATGGGCTCACAGCTTTTGTACTAGATCACCAAGAAGAATAAAAGTAACCAGAGACATTAAATTTATTCAATGTCTATGCACTTTTTCCTGCAATGCAATCAACTGTTGATTTTTCCAATATGAACATTTTAGTAAATAGAAGTAAGGCAAAATTAATTGATTTTCATCGTGAAGACCATGATCCAAAGCATCACTTCCTGATTCTTAACAGAGCACTGCTTACATCCCCTTCAGTCCCTAAAACTTCAAGTAATATTAAAACTCATCTGTAAAACAAACAAGAGATAAGCAGTAAGACCAGAATAACCAACCAATGGACCATCTCACCAAAAGACCACTGAAATACTTCATAGCTTTGGAAAAAAATTTAAATCTACCAAGTTTTATTTCAGAAGTCATATTCCACTCTAATTTATGACTGACATAAGGAATCTATTTGTGCAAAATTAGAACAAAATGTGAACGGACTGAAAATTAATTCAAGAGCTGCAATGAACTGAGTAGACAATACAGATTCTTATATTTCCAGAGCACTTCTGAGACACTAACATCAGGGAAAAGTGATGGTAAAAAATTAAAGTAAACATGACTTAAGAAAATCAATAGTTTTGGATCTTTATTAAAACTAGCACTTTCTAATCTGAAAAGAAATAAAAATTCTAAGTCTCCAAGAACTTTCATTTGATTAATGGCTTCATTTTGACAATCATCTTTAAACATCAGAATTTGGCCCTCTAAACATAATTCAAGAATGCACATAGGATATTTTCTGATATAATTTAAACGTGCTAGAAATAACTGGCAATTTTACAGATGAGAAAAAAAACCAGACAGCAACAATGAAAGTTACCGAGACATTGTTTCTGTTAGACATAAAAATGCACTAAGGAAATTGCATATAATTGAGAAGATTTGATTTAAACCCAGAAGTTACACTTGCTTTGAGAGAGGATTTAGAGTATTTTCTCACTTTCTATAATGATGTGCAGAAATGGCAAAGTGCAGGCCTTCCAGCAGCTTATTATTTTTAAGCTATATAGAAACAATTCAGCCATCAATTCCTTCAGAAAGACAAAGATTGCCAAAATGGGAATCTGGGAAATACCTCAGCACTTACTAGCAGAGTTAGTGTAAGGCCCTGTAAGAAATGTAAAATTAGCTGTAGATGAAGTGAAACACATTTGAATCACTTGCTAGCAGTTCAACATAGATTCCTTACCTTTCTAACAAGCTCTTACCAATTAATATTCATTATTTGACTTCTTATTATCAATCACTTGTCGCAATTGCAAGCTTCGAGAGAAATTTATCATTCAATGTTACATTAAAGCACTTTAATGGAGAGTGCAAGCAATCCAGATTTCTCTGGCCCATTTTTACGGTAGAGGGCTGGTGTGCTCTGTCTAGGGCACAAAGAATACTTGTCTGGAAGCCTTTGGAGAAATAGAACATTAATGTTTACCGAGTGTAATTACCGCTTGTGCATAGTTCAACAGAAACTCATTTTCCCTTGACTTTGAAAGGAGGTATTACATCACTATCACAAACTGTTGTTTAGCTAATTATTGGGAGGAACGTGCTATAAAAGCAGCTGCTTTTCTTGAGCAGCACAGTGTGCACTTTTATAACCGATTCTCTGTGATACAAGAACCCCTACCCCATTTGTGTTTAAGTCTGCCGTGAGTTTGGACACTGACTTCAGAACATGGTAATAAGCACATGCCGCTCTCCAGGCATGTTATCACCATTTCTAACATCAAGCACTGGATATAACAAACAGTACATCTGTGACTTTGGGAATGCATGGTTTGATTTTATCCTTTCACAGAAATCAAGGCCAAATTGTGTGGAAATAACATGCAAAGGCTCTGAAGACAGTAGTAGTCATGACAAGTTGTAAGAGACAGACTTTTCTAATAACATACCAACCAAACATTAATAAAAAACCCACAGTGCATTCCTTTGATTTTATATACAAACAAACAAGAAGTTTAATTTCATTGCCATTGTAGAGTCACTGCTATAGCACCAAGCCTGCTCCTTTAATGCTCCTCATACATGCACACATATCTTATGCCAAAGAAATGAACCGTTACTTCTTAATTTCAGGTTTCACCCCAAATTGTCTTCATTTGGATCTCTCTGCTTACAGAAAGACTAGCAAGTAGTCCATCTGCACACATAGATACCACAAAACACTTAACATAGCCAAGAATTCACTTAGAATGAATTAACATGCTTTCCATGGGAAAAAAACATTTTTCAAATAGTAAAATTGTCTCAACATTCAGGTTTAGCTTAATTTGTTTTCAGCCAATGATTAGCCAAGATTCTTTTTTAAAATCCTCCTTCCACCCGTTATGTCTTCAATAAAATTCAAAGTTATGAGGATATTTTCTAGAAATATCTAGTGAAACTGTATTTAAATAGGTGCAGATAATATTAGACTTTATTGGCAGGCTACCAGGAAGAAAGAATTAAAGCCAGAACATTGTTATCTTAACTACTGTGAATATAACTGGTCTGAAGTCAAGTGACCTTCACATATGTCCTCTTCATCAACTTGAAACACTCATTACATTACTCTGTGTAACAACATCTGCTTGATTTAGACCTGGCCTGAACCTCTGAGCTCAGATTGACAGGGAAAACTATTCCCATCACCTCAAAACCATATTCATATCTCAGAATACTGTCAAGTCCTCCTGTCAGATCTAATCCTTCAGTGGATTTCAGAAATACAAGAATTTTAAAACTGGGTCCATTCTTAGGGAAGAACATACTTCATGTGCATGTTCTATATTGGAGACCTACCCGCTGCCTCGTGATTCTCCTCTGCTCCCGTGCTGCATGCTATGCAACTGTTTCCCTGTGCTTATTTTTCAAGCTGTGGCTTAGAGCAGAGTAGATATTCCCTTGAGTGCGTTTTATTCCTTTACCATCACTTCTCTATACAAACAACAGATTGCTCTGCTCCTGCCCTTTAAAATTAGAGATGAAAAATCCCACACCACAGATGTCTGGTGATGGGAGGAGGCTTGTTTCTTCCGCAAACTTACTGGGAAGTCAAATAGCTCTGGTCTTTCTCATTGTGCCTCTTCAGAGGATACAGACCTTTGGTTTTCCTCTTAACCTAATGATGGTTCTTAGTCTATGACAAACCATTTTTAGAATGCAAGATGTTCTTAAACACTCCTGAGCTAATCTGCGATTTTTCCTATACTATTTTTATTAATGATACAGTAATCATATAGCACAATTGTCTAGAAGGATTGAGAATTACTGGGGTTGAGCTTCCCATAGAATTGTACTAGATACTTAGGAAAATCACAGACCTATAGTTTCAGTGCATACACCACAAACTGCATCGTCTAGACACTGTTTCATTATTCATTTTTGTTTGTTAAAACAAAATAATCCACTGTTTAACAGAAAAAGTGGTGTCATCTAAGCAAGTAAATTTAGGAGTAAGGTCACTTGCCTCCCTGGTAACAACATGAAGAGTGAAATGCTTGGAGATTTAGTGAAACTGAACTATAAGAACACTTCTAATAAGGTTATGGAGACTGTTTCAAAATGCTAACAATGAAAGGAGAGGAAAAAAAAATAAAAATCAACCAACCAACAAGAACTACACAAACCAAGAAGAATCATCTAAAAAAGTTTACTCTGTGAATAAACTTTCATTACTCTTGGTGGAAGAAAAAAAACTGGGGCAAAAAAATTAATATTATAGTTAAACTGCTTTCACAGTGACATAAACCAGAACAGTAATAACTTCATAAATGTCCGTACTGACAGTTAGACTGGTTCAAGATGTGTGTACACACACATAGTACCCTAATGGCTTAAGCATACCCATACATAACAGAAGATGCAGACACGTACACATCAAACAACTAAATAAAACTGGTAATGGGAATGATGAGGAGGAATCTGCTTTTATTACTGAGATAATAAACATACTTCTTTAGTGTTACTCAAGGAGGCTGACAAGTTATTCTGCACAATCAAATAAGCCTCACCTTGAGCAATCAAATGAAAAAACAACTCACATTTCCAGAATTTAGTTGGATACCTCCCCCTGCATCTGCTGACCCCTGCGTCTTCCTGTTCAGTTTTTGAGAAGTCATTTCGGGAACAACTTTTCTATCCTAAGTAAACCTCTCTTCCTCCAATAACCTTCCTCAAAGAATATAATAACAACCATAGAAGAAAATCAGGTCAGTCTCAAAATATTCTATATTATTTCCACAAGTTCTATTATAAATCAAAGTAAAATTAGGTTCTAGATTACAAATAAAATTTTATATTTCCAAAATCAGCTTTCAACCATTTCATTGTTTTTTTTCTTATTTTTGTTGTTGTTTCTAGATTCACAACTACTCTAAAGATCAGTAATTTTCTAAAAATTTTTGTAAACTAAAACCCAATACCCTCCTCCATTCCCTAATTCTGTTTCATGAAGAGCCATAAGGCTTTAAAGCTGTAATAAAGCAACAAAGAGTCAGAAAATAATCTAATGACTAGCAGTAGAGAAGAGGGACAGCACAGAAATAAAACTGTCACTGTTAAAAATAAAACTACAGTTATCAGGGAAGTAGAATGTAGTTCAGTTACATGAACCAACAGGTAGAGAGAAATCTGCCGGCTCATAAGAAGTTAGGTAGGATTAAGCAAACTGGGTAAAATGGTGACATACGTGAACGTATCAATGATCTGATTGAATTTTAAGAATTCATTAACTAGCAAAAAAATCAATGCTAAAATTACCTCTACTAACAGAAATCTAGAAATCTTAAACACATTTTCATGTGGCTTCTCTGCAGATTTAAAATTATCTCTCTGGAATTCACTTCCGATGCTATGCCTCTTGAGCAAATATTTCTTTCCAGTAACAACTCTGAACAACTTCTGAAAGGATACATCTGCTCTAGAAAAGCGGTTTGACACATCATAAAAGAAAGGACTTATACTTTCATCCCCCTGTTCACCTCAGCCCTATTTTGGGGTTTGGGAGAAAGCCATCAAATTTCTGTGACTTAACATAGGACTTCTACTACTTTTGCTCAGTAGTCCATTCAAAAGCATTTTATACAGACAGTGCTCAGGGCTTAGTTCAAAGAGGCCATACGAACAACAAAAAAATCTGTCAGGGAGCATCCGTTATTAAAGGTAAAATCTGAGATTTGCAGAGAACACTAATAGGATGTGTTTATTTTAAATATACACAGACACATTTAGCTGCAGATGCCTCAGAATCATGTTAACCAAAAATTAATTGTTGAGGAGGTTTTTTTTTTTGTCTGAATCACACTAGTCCTCCCCACACTAGAGCTACCAGCCATCTTTACCCCTATCCAAGTTAGCCTGCTCTAAAAATTCATTCCTTTTAAATGTGCAGATTAAAATTCAGAGTAACAATTACAGGCCATGGAGAAGAAACCCATAAGAAGTGACAGAATAGCCTGGAGAGCCAGCTGTCTCCTGAAAATCCCAGACCTGAGAAAAATTCTTTCAAGCTGTAGATTTTATCATTGATGTCCGTTTTTCTGTCCTTCCAAAGTCAAAAAACTATATACCTTCAGGGTGAGATAAAAAGCAGGTATTCTTGTACTTGTCAAGACACCTTCCAGACAACACAGTAGTCTGTGTGCAGAAACATTAGCCTCTTAAGGAAGGAAGGATGACTCAGATCTGCAGATATCACTAAAGACTATCCAGAAAACAAAAGTAGTGAAGCAAACACAGACCTATTCCTATATTGAACAGTCTTTTTCTCCTGGAACATTCTCCTTTAAATTTGATTTTTGTTTCTATCATAATCTAGTCTTTAAGAACACAGTTTAATATTTACAAGTGTGCAGAGATATACAGTTTAGTAATCAATAAAAACATTAGATTGACTGTTATGGGGGTATAACATCTCCAGCCACAAAATAATTAAAATATACATATATATATATATCAAAAGGCTGAATCCCCTGATTCTTTTGCCAGAGAATATTAAACCTGTTCCGATATAAGATCCTAAAACAGTGAGAATAAGCCATATTTCAGTCAGTAATACCATTTAGTCATTAGTTTCCCCTCAAAGACAAGAATGCCGAAACATTTATATGTGCCAAAAAAACCCAAACAAAACAATTCTACTTTGTGACCTGATGCTTTAAGACCAAATAAAATCCCAGCTAATACCAGCTATGAGACATGAGAGGCTTTGACCATCTCAAGCACATACACCCAGACCCAAATATTTTAGCATCTGATAATCCTATTTAATACGCCTTCATGGGATTTCAATCAGTTTCTCTTTAAATAATTTCTCTTATTTTACTCCTCCCCTGCCCCAGTCATGCTCTCCAAACACCCCACCCCCTTTCCACAGCTATGTTTTTACATGTGATTCCAGCTCTGTGGAGGAGGATAATGAAATAAACATAATATACATATTGCTGTGCATTGCAAGACTCCAATCCCTTTGCTACAATAATACTACATGCGTCTTGCCCAGATTTTTCACCCTAAAATACTTCATAAACAGTTAATCCAATAAAATAATAGCGCAATATTGAAAGATTCAATTGTGTCCAGAAGTTTCAACTACTTCATTGCCAATATATTCCTGTTTTGGTGCATCAAAAGTACTGAGTAGCCTGCCAGAAACAGCTGCAAATTTGTCAGGAAGGAGACACTCCAAGAAGACTGTTTCAAATCCCAAAAAGGAGGGAGTAATCAGTCTCATTTTGCAATTCATTTCCTCTAGTACTAAAACGAGTCTCTTCCTGGTTTCCAGAGAATTTTTTGTAATGCCTTTCCTTCTCTAGAAGAAGTCAATGACTTAGTCGATTTCCAATTTCAATACCCTTAACAGCCTTTGACTTTTTGAATAACAAAAGCTTATTTAAACCTCTGGCTATGATTTCTCAAACTAGTAAAACTCTGGTCAGCAACCCACACCACAAAAATAGCTTTTCTGCTTCCTTACCCTCTAGCGACTTGGTGATCACAAGTCTGCCGACCCTGCTGTCTTCTTTTGCCTCTCTGTTCTCAGAGAAATGTTAGGTCAGAAAGTTAAAAAATATAAGAATTTTCTTTTTCATCATTAGTCATTGTATACCTCTGGGATTTAAGGGACATTAACTACAAGCCATGCTTTCACTACAGAGAAAGAGAAAAGGCAAACATCAGAAATAGATGAAGTGATAGAATAAAAGCCAGTAAAGTGCTTTGATGACAAAGGTTATGCAAGCGTGAAGGAACACTCATACACTTCTCATCAGTAGGGAGGAAGGGACTTTGAAGCACGATTTAATGGCCAAACAGAAGTCACGAACTGACCGAAAGTTTCAGTTTGGGTACTAAGTACAACAATGACACAATTCCACCATATATCACACCCTGGACAATTCTGACATACATAAAAAAGAATCTGATAAGCAGCAGATCTTTTGAAGCATGCAATGCTGGTGTCCCAGCCTCAGACAAGGCTGGTTGCATACCCTAGAACCTTTTTCTCCAGAAAAGGTACACTCTGCTGTGCATTTTACAGATCCATAAGCAAGAACAGATCCAACACTGAAAAGCAGACAATACACACCAAATTAGCAGAATAGGGAAAAAAAATAAACAAAAACCCAACAAAATCACTCCAAGGAATACTGTAAATGTATCAAAAAGTGTTAAAACCAAAATTATTTAGGTCTCTTTTCTTTAGGATATGACAGCTGCTCCAGCTCATATGCTGCAAGAGCCCTTTTCCTGATCCAGATCTCCACTGGAGTGCAAGGTGCAGGCAGAAAAAAACCAAAGAAACCTTATACTGGCCATCCTTAACCCCTTCTCTGTTGTATCCATGCATAATCCCATCTGAGACCATGTGGACTAGAGAAGCCTCCAGAATAATCATGAAGATGTCAGCAGGACTTGTGCCATCAGTCTCTATACCACCACTTGAGCAGTGAAGTTGTCAGAGACTGCTAATGAAATCCTTTCCCTCATTTAATGAGCATGGAAAACAGTAGATGGAAAATTCTACATAGTAGCCACTAAATCAAATGTGTAATTCGCTTACTTAGCAACAACATGGCCATAAAAAGTTTTGAATACATGTACATAAATATAAATAATGGAAGAAAAAGGACCTTTAAATCTTCCACAAAGTTCAATCTCTGCTCCTATTTTCCAGAGGGGAAAAAAAAAAAAAACAAAACAAAACACAAAAACCCAAACAAAACCAAAACCAAGAAAACCAAACCTAAAGCAATCAAAAAACCTCAAACCCTCAAAACAAAGAGAGGCTGTTTGGTCTCCCAGAGTTCTTTGTTTCCTTTAACTTTATGTTTGCAGTAGATTTTTCTGTCGTAGGCAGGTCACGTTTCTAGAATGGGCTCCCTCAATAAAAATCACTTTTACTCTAAAGTAAAATTACATAAAAATTGAATGCAGATTATACCACCTTCTCTCTCAAATTATCCCATGAAATAATTTTGATGGATTTTTATAAATTTTTAAATAATGTTTACTTCTGAAATGTACCAATGGCTTATGACATTTCTTTGATCTGCACGAATTTTATCTATTTTTATTGTACTATAGAATGCACCTCGTTCATATATTGACATCTTTTGATGTACTGAAGTCTTCATATAATTTTTGTTATGCATCATACTTAAAAAATGGATAAACAAACATATGGAGAATATTTATATACTGTGTGCAGCAGATCACAGGTAAATTCAGTCAGTTGTTCATGAATAATAGAGAGCAGAATTCTGATTGAAAACAACTTTTCATAAGACTGCATGCATCTAAACCAAACATTCCTTGCAGCAGTAACCTGTGTTCTCAGATACAGTCTGTATGCAAATTCTCATATAGGTACAGTCAGTCCCCAACAAGTGACTTCAAAGTTTCATATGCATACAAGGTACACCTTTCTCCATTCCCTCTTCTCAGCCCAGGAAGCGTATAAGGGACCACATCCACTGGCATTTCCAGTTCTCCTCTGAAAGAACCAGGAAAAAAACCCCAAAAACTTAGCATCAGCTCTAGGTCTTCGGAGAATAGGAGTGTCAAGTAAGCAGGACTTCTTTCTTCCAGGCAAATTCCAGGTCTGTCCATGGACAATGCAACATATACAGTTGCTTTTAACAATGTACATACAGCCTCATTCCTGCACAGAAGATAAATTTTGCCCAATGTTCAACAGCATTTGAAAGGAGACCACTCCCCCACAGATCTCTAGAATTAGAGCAGAAAAGCATCCAGGTGAGCTGCTCATCTCACAAAGAAGCATCTGTTGCAGAGAGCTTTGTTGGCAGAGATGATTAAAAGATTCTCTTCCAATGCCTGCTCAGTTGAGTCACCAGGGAAACAAACCCTTGGTGGTTGCAATCATCTCAGAAACAAAATAGAACTCTTGCATTGGACTTCTTTGCAGCTTGAAGGAATGACAATAATAGCAGTTCTCAAACAAGCAGCCATCACCAGGGCTGCATAAATATCTGGAACATGGGTTGAGAATATGGGGCTACGAATCTCAGAAGCAGCACAAGGATAGAAAGCAGCCCTCTGAGAAAGCTTTTAAGATTCAAAGAGAAAAGAAAAGAACGTTAACAGCATCACACAGCAAGAAAAATTAAGAGGCTGGACAGAACTGAAACGGTGGCAGATGCGTTTTCCCTTTCATGGCACATGTCAGGGTAACGGAGAAAAGGGGAGATTTTCTGGTCTCTCGAAAGAGTGAGGACAGGAATCCACTGGGAAAATGTGCAGCCTTTGAGAGTTTGTGACATAGTGGTTAACAGAACAGCACTAATAGATAATGTTAGTATATGCACTTCTACAAAATTCTGTACATCATATTTACATGTGCTGAAAATAATTTAAAACACTGAAATCTTGAATCAAGCACCATACTGAATTTTAATGCAGCTTAATAACACAGCCGATAGGCAAGAGTTTCTCATACCTTTATGTAGTATCTTTTAAAGTAAACAAAAAAGAGAACACAGTAAAGTTTCACAGGTTTTATCATTGCTTTTATGACCGGATCTTATTTTCAATTGTGCTATCAAAATCTGCTGCTTCTCTTCCCCCTTTTCTTGGTTAAATAATTAGTTACCATGGAAACAAATATATTTCTGGTACAAACACAAATTTATGACATTTAAATTTACATGAAATGTCTCCTCTTTCTCTAGATATACATGGACAGTGGTCACCATTAAATACACTTCAAGTTTAAAAGTATCACGCTGTTTGTGATGGCAAAGAATATTAACTTTGTATAACATTGTAAAGTTGTGCAAATTATAAAATAAAGAAATTATGATTAACTTTCTTATTTTAATGGAAATGGGCTTTGATTCCAAGGAGCAAGTATTTAATCTTCTTAAATTTACAGTTATTTCAACAAACTAGTCACTCTTGATAAGGGAATCACAAATCTACAAAGGAGGAATCTGGTATCTCCTGGACCTCCAACGACAAGAGAGTATGTGGCTTTTTCATTTCAACTACTTCATAAAACCTGTCTGGCTAGTGAAAAGAAGTTGTCTATAATGCCACCTCAGGAGACTTTGAGTAATCAGAGCTCTTTCATCAACTCCTCTCACTTGAAGATATAAATGGCCCTCAGAAATAGGGGGTGCAGAGGCACTCATGTCAACATTTACCCTCACAGGTATTCCTATGCAAATAAATGCATGCTACTAGATGTATGAGAGCTAGTCCCATGAGTAAGAATGTGCAAACCTACCCTTTAATTAGAACAGAGCTTCCTGTCATTTAAAAACTATTTCATATGCAGATCCAGCAAGAGACATCTAAATGAAATCATTTATTCCTGTGATTATATCAACATGAAAAGTATGAAGCTATGACTGAAAACTGACATGGCTTTAAGGTTGTAAATATTACCCTGCACTTTCAAAATCCTAACTGCATAAACTCAGTATTTATTTGCTTTTTTTGGCACAGGATGGGAAAGAGAGATGATTGGAAAGGTATGAAAGAAAATGGCAAAGAAGAATCATCATCACATTTTGGATTAGTTTAAAGCCTCACAATTTTGGGTAGTTTTCTCAGGCTTACCATTTCTATCTTTCAAATATTTTGTTTTACGTTAGCTTCAATTATCAATTCATTGGAACATTTTTTTCCTTTAACGCTGGGAAAAGAAGGGCAGAAAGAAGGAAGTCAACAAAGAATTTTTTAAAAACCCTAAGTCCTACTGTTTCCTCGACACATTTCTTCCGAAGCTAAGAAAATTAATTTCTCTAAAGACTCTAGAGACAGAATAAATGCTGTATATAACCCAAGAACAAGATAAATGTGTGCATGGATTGGACATCTCAAATAAATTCTCTCCATTTTTTTTTAAATAAAGCTTTTGTAAGAGCATAGTCACTCAAATCACACTTTTGTGGTAGGTTGTTTAAAACGTAGAGAAGAATTAAATAGATTTTTTTTTCAGATATTTTTGATTATGGTCACAGCAAGTTCCCCACAAATATGTTTCTTTAAGTTCTATGTTTGTTCTCTGACATCATGTAAAACCCAAAGTATTAGAGACCCTCAGTTGCTGATATCCATAAGCTCATTGCTGAAGAGGATCATGGATGATACACAATTCACTAAGCCCTCTTTTTTTCCCCCTTTGTTGCTATTGTCAATAGATAAAAATTTGGACTTCCCTTCCACTCTAGACATTAAGCTTACATCATACAATTCATCCAAATGATGACATCAAATGCTCATATCTATGCCACACTTTACTGAACCCTGTTATAAGGGCCCCAGCCTTCCATGAAAGACTAAGGTGGCTATCGCCCACACCTAGTTATCTCTGTCAGAGAGACAGTGTCATAAACCGCTCAAAGAACTACAAAGACAGTTCAAGCACCCCTGCCACTATATTTGAAGAAAGATACCTGGGAGTTGCATAAGGTAGAGTAGCAAGAACATGCCAACCTGCTGGCACAACAGTAAGAGACAGGCAGAGAGAAATATAATACACAGAAGATCAGCAGCTAGACTTCACCTTAGCCAGCAGGAAGAAATCTAGCACAGTCACATAAGAGTCAGGAAAGGCAAATTATTTCCTTTACAAGTGTTGTGGTTTAACTTCTGCTATCAGCTAAACACCACACAGCTGCTCACCCACCACTTTTCCCTCTATACCTCCTCCCATGACATGGGAAGAAGAATCAGGAGGAAAAAAAAAAAACCAAACCGTAAGACCCCAGGGGTTGAGATAAGGACAGTTTAATAAAACAACACAGAGAGAGAAAAAAACAATACTAATAATAGTACTAACAAAATGATAGACAAAGCAAGTGATGGGTTTTACCTCTGCCTGAGATGACACATTCCCAGCTGCACTGAAACAAGTTTAAAAACAAACCCCCCATATCCCAGGGCAGCCCTCCCCTTATATAGGGGCAGGACTCGGTGTGGTATCAAACATCCCATTGGCTGGCTCAGTTGTTTTTCAGGCTGTGGCCCCTCCCAGCTGCTCGGGCCAGCAGCTCCTGGTGATAATTAACCTAAACTGACCCCAGGACAACATGGTTTGAGTAATTATCCAAAAAATGCAGCTTTATTTAAGGCCCAGTGAAAAGAAAACAAAGTAAAACTAAATGTTTTGCTGAAGTATTGCACACAGTAAAACCTTTGACTACCTATCCAGACAAATCTGTAATTAAACTTCCACAAGACTGATTTTTGCATCACTGTATGATATATTGGTTCTAACTCCTTCAGTAGTCAACCAACAATTAAGAAAGCAGATGAAATGTGTAAGCTGGTTCATACAAGCAATGACAGGACTACACACATGGTATATGTTTGCAAAAACACAAGCACTTAAATAACAGCAGCTCAGTAAGTCTTTGCTCTTTAACACAGTTAGCAATGTTCATCCAAAACCCATTTTACTTTCACCTATGATTCTCGCCCTGAAATGTGACCATCACATTTCAGCAGGGTGATTATTTCAGCTGTTCTCTCAGTCATTTGGTAGTAACTGCATTCAAACTGTGACCAGGGTAAACTTGTTAATGGGATAATGATACCACAAGTGACTACCTATCCATGCCCTGATGTCTATCTCAGACCTGCAACCTACCAGAGCAACGGTTTTTAGAGACACTACAAAAAATACCTTTAACTATGTAGCAGAAACTGTCTCTAGATATTGTTAGGAGAGCATTTTCGATTTTTTTTTTGCCTGCTTTTCTAAGACAGCTGAAACAATCACACTGTGAAGTGCAAATTGGCAGTTTAAGCACCCATGACACTGCTGTATGTCAGTCATACTTGATGACTTCGAGCTGATTGACCAATTATAACCAACATGACAAAAGCACAGCTTCACAGACCATTGAATTCCTGATTGGGGTGGGTGGGCAAGGAAAGGACAGGGAATTAGCAGAGAGATAGAGATATAATATTAAAATTACTGTGCCTTGCCAAAGGCTTCCATGTCAGCTCACTAGTTCTCTCTTCAACCAATCAACAATGAATTAACTGGAATTAATTATGGTGGTGGTTTTTTATCTATTATTCAGCTGGAACATGGGAAGAGTTTGAGAATGCTGTGGAAGAAGTGGCAATTGGAGGTGGGAGGAAATGCATGAGCCTGTTAACACTTCAGGAGAACTCAGAAAATTAGGAATATGGTGCTGAAGTGTAAGAGACTAACATAAAAACTGCAGGAAGCCCAAGTCCATTAGCTCTCCTTAGGCACAAATCAATTTTGTAATCACCTGCCTGCCAAGCACTCAGCCAGCTATTTCCTTCTCGTAGAGAAAATCCTCTACAGAACCACATTAACAGCAGTATTTTCAAAACTAAGTTATGGGATAAAGATACGCTGATAAAAGATGCAGACATATGCCATCATTTTCTGTCACATGCCTATCTCATTGTTCCCAAATTCCATCACCTAT
The DNA here is from genome assembly GCA_033439905.1 of Ceryle rudis. Taxonomy (NCBI): domain Eukaryota; kingdom Metazoa; phylum Chordata; class Aves; order Coraciiformes; family Cerylidae; genus Ceryle; species Ceryle rudis. The sequence goes on from JAAGNO010017927.1 coordinate 29,705, forward strand.
CACTCGATACCATGCTCTGCTATTCATCATCAGTCTCAGAGTGACCGAGTTCAACGGGCAAGCAAAATAATTTTTCCTCTCAAGACTTAATGTAATAAAGAGAGGATATTTGCAAGGACTTCCAAACATACAAATTGGTACAAAAAGAGAGGGTATCTACAATAAGAAGGACAGAAGGCAGGAGCAGAATCATCAGGCTCAGCAGTCAGAGTAGATGCTGGTATTTCAAGGCTGAGAAGCCACTTTATCTACAAAACTGAACTCCTGATCATCAGTCCTTTTCCTGTCCCCTTGTCAATCAGTCCTACTCCTCTGAGGAAGGTAATGATGATGACAATTAAAATGTAACTATGCAGGAAGACAGGGCACAAACGCTAAGGGATTAGCATCCCATTAACAAGTGGCTGAGGTATTTCAGAACAGTGATTCATTCCAAAAGAGCCAGGCTCTGCCTTGACCATTGGAGGTGCCATTCACAGGACCCTGCGAGTGCTACTGAGGTTTTGTAGGGGATAGTCTCTGGAAGCTGGAGTCCTAAGAAAACCCTGGTACAATAAGTGATGATAGGATGATCAGATAATGTAGAAGCTGAGGATGGTGAAACAACAATGAACGTGATAATGCTGAGGTTGATAGGGGAAAGAGCCACTAGCCAATGACTGGGCACATGAATAGTGCCTCTGCACTTGCTTACCCTCAGTTCTTCTCCCTGCTCACTTGCAGCCATGTTACTGCACTGTATGAAGGATATAAGACAGCCTTCCAATACTACTTTCCTCCAGAAAAAAAACCCACAGGAGATGGAAAGGTGTGAACAGAGCTCCCAGCATATGTTTGGGCCTGTACACTGATCTGTTCCTAAATATTCCTGTATGTGGGAGATCTTTTATATGTGCCTCTCTTGCTACTTGCTCTCTCAAAATTCTCAGATATTCCACGATGTGTGTGATGATATACCATGCAGTGACGATATACCCCAGAATGACGTCATATCCACCTTGGACTAAGCTAGTTTGCAAGGAGCTCAGTGTGGCAAATTTCCTTGGCAGGAATTTAGGTCAAGTTCAATTCCACCAAGAATGCTCACTACTTGTGTGTGAAATATTTATATATGGATGAGGCAGGCATATATTTTGACACACACACACACACAAAAAAAAAGAACTAGACATAGGCAAATATCTATGATCTGCCATCTTAAGTGGAGGAATAATAATTACATTTCCTTTTGGACTGTAGTCTGTTTGACAGCTCTAGTCTAGAATCCACAATACTTTGACACTAAGCCAAACTGTCACACTGACATTTCTGTGTCTGAGAAATCCTGAATCTCACAGGTAAACTGTGAAAGCTGAGAAGCAGAGAGTGAAAGTGTGAGGCTCATAACTTTGACAGTAGACAAACTCTGAAGAGTCACTTTGTATGACCTCTGCTTTCTTATAACTGGGGGCAGCACAAAGCTGGGAAAATAGGAAGGAATAAAAATCCACAGAACTTTTTGCAGACAGAAGAAGCATATGCTCTACATAGTAAAAAGAATTACTCATATGTGGTAGACTAGATGAGCCAGACATTATTTAAAGTGAAATATACCCTTTATATCTAGATAAAGAAAGCAAAAAAAATACATTTAAGTTTTTATTTTTATATACTGTTGAGCAGGCAAGAAGGAACATATTACATGACTAAATTTTCTCAGCTGATTTGTCTCTTGTACTAGAAGAGAAGGAGAATGTATAGAGGGTTTCTTAGGGTCAAATGAAGAACCAAGACCTACTGACCTCTATAATTACAGTTTATTGATTTAAGTGAGGTGTTTATATCCTGGCAGCACATTTTAATGCCGTTAACATTTACATAGTCAGATATATCTCATTAATATGACACTCACACTCTCAACATTCCTCATTTCTCAAAACAAAAGAATAAACATCCTTCTACTTCAGCGTGCACACTTGGAACATTTTAGCACTTCAAAGAAGCTAACAAATTTGGCTCAAGAACACCACAAAACTAGAAGACAGATCACATGCCCTCTCAGAACTCAAGTAAAGCTGAAGTTCCTCAGACAAAACAGAAGCACAAAAGCACATCTTATCTGTGGTGATTCTTTATCACCTCATTTATACAAAATCTTCTAGACACAAAATAGCTTCCACTAGAAAGGAGAAGGGCTCAAGATATTTACTGGAAGCATTAAGGACTGAGCACTTCAGGAGAGATATTTTGTCAAGTCAATTAATCCACTAAGAGAACAAGTAAAATTTTCAGGGAAACACAGCAAATCAATGACTGGATTAAATGATTATTTTAAGCTATTTGTAAACATAAATTTGTGCTTTATATAAAACCAGGAAATATGCCCAAAGGCATCAATACTTCATGAAACACAGCAGCATTTTGTACTGGTATAGAAACTTTCACCAGAGAATATCCAGAGGATGTTCACGAAGGAAGGAAAAGGTTTATTATCCTTTTATTAAAAACAAAGAAATTAGGCATAAAAACACAAAGCAAACAAAGTCTTGTACCAAGACAATGAAAGAATTTGGAACTGATTTCTACCTAGAATTTTTTTACTGCTGTTCTTAAAATAGGATGATTTTCCTAAACATTCTGCCTAAAATTCTGAAACAACTATACCTGGTTTAAACAAACAAGGCCATCTGATAGAAGTATACCACTTCTTAAAGTGATATTTTCTAGATTACAGTTAATAATCTTTTACTCCAAAAGAACGAGAAGCAACAAGGACAAATTAAAACACATGAAACTCTATCTGAACACAATAAAATATTTTTTGAGTTTCTTTTTCCCTCCACGTAAGGGTGCTCAAACACTGGAATTGGTTTCCTGGAGATATATTCAAAACCCAACTGGGCACAGTCATAGACAACATACTTTATCTGACCCTGCCTGAGCAGAGGGCTTGGACTTAGAGATCCTAAAAGGTCTTTTCCAGCGTTAGTGACTCTTGTGATGTTGCAAACTTCAGTCATCCATTTAGCACCTCTGATACATTGGGGATTTCAGCAATATATGGTGTATTTAATATGATTAATATAATATCACGATTAAAAACTGGATGTAGTTTCCTCAAAATTCCCATGGGCCAAATTTTTTCAGAGATGAATTCACTCAACCCCCCCCCCCCCAAAAATCAAACCAAACCCAACCCAACCAAAAAAAACCAAAAACACCCACAAAAAAACCCAAACCAACCAAACAAAACACCCCAAAAAACCCCAAACATAACAAAACAAAACACAAACACACACAAAAAAAAAACCCAAAACCAAAAATCAAACCACCCCACACAACAGAAAACCACCTGCACTCAACTGTTCCAAGTACTTAATATTCTTCAGTAACACACTTCTCAGTCTTCTGAAATCCACCCTAGCTCTCAGAGATTTACCCCAGATTTACAGAGAAATTTAGGGCCAATTTTGTAATCATATTTTGCAAAGCACATACTTCACATTTGCATAATCTCATCCAAGTAATCTGCTACCTCCTACTAAAGATTTTGTATGCAGTGTTTGTACTTGAGTTGGCTTTCCACAGTAGTCACTCAACCTTGAATTTTTAAACCAGTTTATTCATCTAAGCAGTCTTACAATACACGTTCTACAGAGGAGAGCTGTCAGGTGTGGAGGAGCTGAGTAACAAGCTAAATCAGCAGTACAAATAGGAACAGTGGAACTACCTGCTTCAACAGTGTAAATAATTGCTTGATGGATGAGGAATAGCAGAGGAATATTTTCCTTAAGAAGCCACAGAAGGTATCAAAAAAACTGAGAACTGAACTTCTCTACTGATCAAGAGAATTTAACTTCTGGAGCCTTATGCTGCTATTTCTCTATCCTTCAGCATAACCTAAAGGCCATCTCTATAGTGGAGGAGAAAATGCAGAGAAAGGTTTCGAGCTTATTAGATTCTTGGCTAGAATGGACAGAAATACCTGCGGGTGAGTACTACCAGAGGAAGAACTTGACCTGGTGACCTTACATGAGCAGACATTATACTTTACCAATACTCAGAGCTAGAAATTACAATGTGACCCAACCTGCTATTTCAGCAGCATCAACCAAGGACCTTAACTTGCAAACAAATACATAGATCTTAATACTCTCAAGTTATCTCAGAGAATTCAACATGTCTGTGCTCAAATATATAAAATGATAATATGGAACTATGCTGCAAGATCAGCTTATGATTCCAAGTAATTTGTAAACCAAGACAGATAACCTGAGTATAGAATAGTTCTGAGTTTCAAGTTAAAACATTCACCTGGCATCTAAAATGGATTTATTTTACAATGGGCTACTCATGTAAAACTTCAGTAGGACTATCCCGAGAACACAAGTGTGTTACTGAGAACATAACTTAGAAGCTGTGATCCACTTTTACATTGCAGAGCCTGTCTATAGCTGGACATTCAAGAAAGACTAGGACCATATGATCAGTGACTTAATCTTTGCAATTTGCCTAAAAACTTTCAGATAGAAGACAGACTCAAGGAAAACTGAAGTCTTTCATAGGTAAGTAACAGTAGCTCTACATCATGCACCTTTGCCAAGACCAGCTGAAATCTAGGTACTCCACTTATCTGGACTACAAGGCATTTAGCTGATTAGGAGCATACTGGATTCTCCACTGTGTGACCTAGTTCATGAGTTTCCATCAGTATTGAGCTAACTTCTAAATTAAGAAGTAATCTTAATGCTGCCTTTCAAGCTATTGTTAGCATGATAGATTTATTCCTATTAAAAAAGTCTTTATTTTTAATATATGGTTTAGTATATGTTATTATGAAAAGCTTTTAAAGAATCCAATGAATCTTCTATAACAGACTATGCAACTTCAGTCAGCTCATATTAAAACATGATTGTTGTAAGTGCAAAATGAATTAATACAGTAAAGTTCTGTGTACTACATTAAGTTAAAGAATATTTGGCAGATGTGTATTTATAGCAGAATTACACAGACATATAAATTCGTTGCACAATAAAATGTCTACACTATCAGTACACTGCTATTCTGTTGCATTTATGTAATGATTTGTAGTTTCTAAAACTTGTTAGGCATTTTAAAAGCCAAAGTATGAATGGGATTACAATCTATCCTAAAATTTACTACACTCCGTAAAGTAGCAGAGCACTCAGGCTTTGAAATCATGTACTGCAAAGGCTGTTTATTCCGCACATAAAGTCGTTCAGGATATTGTAGGGACAAAGATATAAGGGCTGCAGTGGAACAGACTGCTAAATGGTTCAAATATTAATTTATTAGCTTTCAAAGTTGTGTTCAGAGAGCATAGAGAATGAAATAAATGAAGGATTGGTTAAAAAAAAAAAAAAAAAAAGAGTACGGGAATCTGTGATAACTAGTTGGCTGTTCTGCAGTTTAGAGTTTGAGTATTCTAAGGCCAGGAGTTATGTGAATGGAAGATCAATGTGAACAAATAGATTTATAAAGTAGATTTTTTTAATATGTATCATTAAGGCTACTTAATTTCTCTACACCTATACAGGTGAAAGAGGGTAAAATCAAGTAAAAAGCTTTAAGGATAAGATAATGGAACAAGAATGGGAATGGGAAAAGCAGCTTTGTAAAAGATTACTTCCCCTCCATTAACCTGACTAAATACCATGAATTTCCTCCCCTCCTCATATTTAATGATGATCGAGAAGCCATGTTCTTGATTCCACCTACTGCTTATTCCAGATATTCCTTAAATCATGAGCAGAAGAGTACAAACCTTGTATTCATGTTCTTACATCTCCTCCAAATACCCAAGAATATAGGTTCTGAAAACCAAATATCTAAAACAACTATGACAAAAAATTCTAAAAGGAAACAGAGTTAAATTTTATCTGTTGAGATGGAAGCATCTGTAAAGCTTTGGACTTACGACTTTTAACATCATTCTAGCAGCCTAACAGCGGGGAGCTTCTGCCATTGGGTTTTGGTTTGGTTTTGCACAGGATACATGAAAGGCTTGGATATTAACTGCAAGGTAACACTACAAATAGCAACTTTAACACAGAATCATAGAAATGTCTGGGTTGGAAGGGATCTCTAGAGGTCCTCTAGTCCAACCCCCCTGCTGAGAGCAGGGACATCCTCAACTAGAGCAGGTTGCTCAGAGACTCATCAAGCCTCACCTTGAATGTCTCCAGGGATGGGGCCTCAACTACCTCCCTGGGTAACCTGTTCCAGTGTTCTACCACCCTCAT
>JAAGNO010017927.1:36046-64214 GCA_033439905.1 Ceryle rudis
AAATCCACTCTTTTCTAATTTAAAACCATTACCCCTCATCCTTTCACTCCAGGCCTTTGTAAACAGGCTCTCTCCAGGCTTTTTGTAAGCTCCCTTCAAGTATTGGAAGGTGGCTGTTAGGTCCCCCCAGAGCGTTCTCTTCTCCAGGCTGAACAATCCCAGCTCCCTCAGTCTGTCCTTGTAGGAGAGGTGCTCCAGCCCCCTGATCATGCTTATGGCCCTCCACACCAGAGCAGAGTACAGCGGCATCCTTTCAATTATGTAAACACTTATGTAAATACATTAGACCTAGACATGTTTATAATAGCTTTTTCTATCTTGAGAAATCCTACGGCAAGTGACCTTCCAAAAGGTATCATTCTGTGTTCTACGTTTGAAGCTGCAAGGTGAGAGAAGAGGAAGTAGAGGCATGTCCTGTCTCAGCTTAACTGCAGTTACAAAGAGACCTGATCACACAAGCTTTCAGCAAAGCAGCTCACATTTCTTAGAGACTAAAAACCAAAAGCAGAGAGGCAAGGGATTTGCCCAGGAACAGAACTCTAGATCTAGAGTGACATAACCTAAAACTCAAGTCCTGTATTTTAGCCACAAGAACATTTTTCTCTCTGAGAACAAATGACGATGAGTTAAAAATGAAGCATAGTCTTCATAGGGTGATTTTCCATACCCTGCAGCTATGAACACTAATGAGACAGCCAATTGATATTAAGAATGCTGTTGGCTTCTGTAATATGGGCATCTGCGTGTCAGGAACTGCACTGACAGGCCAAATCATATTATGCATTGCACTGAGAAATCCAAGAGAAATCTTTGTGCAGACAAATGTCTAGTTGGAATCCGTGATCTTGCCCGTAAATACCTTCAGACCACTCAGAATATAAATAATAAAATTTTAGTGCTTAGCAATGACAACACCTTAATCCCTTAATAAAAAGCTACTTTACAACATGAATTGTACATTGAAGACGTAGCTCCAGTTTAATGAAATGAGTCGGTAATATATCAACTATGCAACTGAACCAACGGGGCTGCATATTCAGAGGTGGCCGCTGTGTAACTCAAGCCATTAGTAATCCCCTACCTCTGATGATGATATTTGAAAAATAAAATAAAATTAAAAAATCAGATCTCTAACAGTAATTTCTATGCAGTTTATACCTTCTGGGCCAAAGGAAGATTGTAGAGCATCTGTTGCTTCTGGGCATACGTTAAAGAAATACAAGAACTGAAGACTAGAAACTTTCAAATTGTAGGTATGAAGAGTATCTGGGAGTAGCCACTGTGACTCTCTCCAGAACTGTGGCACAAATGTCTTGTGTTACATGCACTGAGAGTCCCATACTGGACATGTCAACTACAGAAGGGTTTTTTGCTAGTATGCTATACTATTGCAAAGTACAAGATTCACCATATCAAGGCATTGACAATTTTCTTATTCTTGCAGGAAACTGAGCCAAGTTACAGTATCAAGAAACAGTCTGCTCAGTCACAGACTAGTTCTATATGGCAAAGCATCAGAAGTAAAAAGACAGGAAATCTTTTTCCTGCTGGAAAAAGATTTTTTTTTTTTTTTCTCAGCAACAGAAGACCAGCTCCTGATGCTTAAAAGAAATGAACTTCAAGCAGATGACTGCAAAAGAAGTGCCGTCAAAAGCCAGTTTGATGGGAGAAGCTTCTTGTTTCCTACTCATATGCAGCTATACTCCAGACAAAAGCAGTACTGGTGCTCAGAGCAGTCATATTCATAGAAATGTGTATAAAAGTAATAATTATTTGCCAGTATAATGTTCCTTCTTAGAAGTATACAGAAGCCATGAAAATGTCTGTCTAGATACAATATGGGAAGATTTCAATAAGAAAAGCCAATCTGTACCAAACACATGCCATGTGCAATGATAAGGGCTGAATGTCTCCTGTGGATATCCTGTATAAATTAATGGGCACAATAGTCACATACACACATTCTGGAACTAGCAAGCATTAATGAATTGCACGAGGAATATTGGACCAAAATTGACAAATTAGATCGCTTCCTCAGGTATTTTTAAATTGCCACCAAAAAAAAAAAGCAAAGTGTATGATTTTCCTGTTTCAAAATTATATCAATTTATTACCAAGGTGCATTAGAGGTTAGGAAATATAATAAGGATCCAAAATGTCAAGATTTGCCAGTGACTGAAGAAATCCAAATAATTAAGTATTTTTCTAATAAGCTTTCTGGATGATCTGCAGAGAAAACTTGTGTGAAAACTGCATGCTCAGTTGTCTAGAGAATTCCAAAATACATGCCAACTTTACTGTAAAAAAAAAACCAAACCAAAAAACAACAACAAAAAAAGAAAGCCAGTGAACATGGTTCCCTTAGCAACCAGTAAAATATTATCTCTGTCATTCATATTAACATTATTTACAGTACTCTATAACTAAGAGATACTAATTCACAAACAGCAAGCACATTCCTCATTACACAACTTGTTAGCTTTGAAAATTCAGTGATGCTTTTAATGCAAGTCCTAACATTCCCATTTAGTTTTTTCCTGCAAAAACTATATCCTGCCATTTTGTGCCAACCTTAATCTCCTTTTTGTTTCTGAGTACAGTTCTTTTTCACAATGACTATCAACTCCATTCAGAGGCACATCTGACATGAATGAATCTCCTTTTTCCATTCTGAACGTGCTCTGCAGGGAGCTGTGTTGCCCTCATTCCACTGAAAGCATCAGGAATTTCAGGTGGATGTGTGTTTGTAAGATTTCTTTACAAACAATCCGTCTCATGGCAGGGCATGGTCCCAAGGGATTTGTGGTATTACCTCTGCTGTGCATTTGCAAATGCAGGCATCCAGTTCAGTGGGAGAGACATTCCACCAGTATCCTGTTGACCTCAGAGACATTAAGGAGCAGTAATGACTTACCACCAGTTAAAACTGAGGCCATTCAGAAGAGACTTCTGTTTCCCATTTGTGGTTTTAGACATCTATCACATGATTGCCTCAGTATTGAAAATAATTAATTTCATACTCTACACAAGTTATTTACAGTAGTGAAGAAAGCAGAGAAAGTAGATTTCTCAATTTCCACAAACATGCAAAGAAGAAATGGATGAAAACCACTACTTAGGATGAGGTACCACTAATACATTACATATTGCTAAGCAATGTTAATAACTTTTTACAGCTGTATATTTAAAGTAAGAAATGTTGGAAAGTTTTGACATCCACTAAAATTTCACTTAAAAGAACAAGTAATTCTCTCCCCGTAACAATCAGAATATTAGATCAGGTAATGTTTCTATCACTTCAAATGCCCCATTCTTAAGGTACCAGAGCCCTGATGCACAGCACAGAGATATTTCTGCTTGACTTCTGGTAATTTCAGAAATGGACACGTAGGAAAACATGCAAAGGAAGAACTGAAGAAATCCTTTTTCAATTTCCAAAATTAAAAGATTCACTGACATCTGGAGGAAAGTTCAAACGCTGAAATGAAATTCTCAATCTTCTGAACACTTTTGCCTATTGCTTCCTATTGTATGCATAAAGTTTGAATGAGATCCAAAAATACAACTAAAACAACGTGAGCCTACAGTGATTATATACATCATTAGAAACTTCATAGACATCACAAGTAAAGATCAGCATACTGATTCCATTAGTTTACAACAGAACATTGATAACATAACGGTTTTAAAACACCAAACCTCAAAGTGTGGGAAAACATTATGATAATCATGTGTTCTTATTGAACAGTTAAAAATCAGAATCAGGTTGACACTAAGATCTAAACCCTGTCCAGAATGAACACTTAACCAAAGCTTGAACTAATATACAGTGAGATTCTCTTACCAAGGGTCATTTCAGATGCATATATGGGTTTATAAATAAGACGATAAGCTGAAGAAATTTTTGAAAAATAACAGAGCTGTTGAAGCATCTTTTACATGAAAATTGCTGTTTTCTTAATAATTGAAATTTTATTTATAACCAGTACAAGATACTTTTGTGATTACATCTGCTGCTTAGCTTCTCTTCACTATTGATGATAAAAATTGTTCTCCTTCGTGCACTTTGAAAATATGAGCTTAAAGAGACAGGAGGAGACTAAAATGTTCAACAGCAGATACGTAGGCGTTTCCTGAAACTGGGCCAAGACATACAAGTTTTCTGATCAAAGAGGATAAAACTGAGTTTGGGGGGAAAGAATTGTTGTTAATGAGACTAACAAAATGTGACACATACTAGGAAGAATCAATAGCCAAGGGCACTAACTTATCAGACCCAGAACAACTAGAATGAAAAACAGCTCCCCTTTGCAAAGGCTTTATTCCAATCACATGTGAAGAACATTCACTTTCACAGCTCTCCAGATCACCACCAGGAAATTAAGTAATTTTATTCTCATCAAAGAGCAAATGGGAAATCAACTTTCCTCTACCTCATGTAGCAACGAGATGTCCATTCCAACTACAACACACTACACTTGAACAAACACCACAGCTTTTCTGGTGGAAAACTCCAGATCAATAACACCCAGTGGGACTTACTTACCTTGTAGGCAAAGCAAGAGCACGTTTGTTATGAGAGGCATCATTAGGACTAACTCATTCACCTTACTTGAGAAGAGTGCTGGAGACACTGAGGTCAGCTTTCCTCGTGCATCCTCTCTTCAAGATGTATTTGTTATTTTCTCCTTTAACTCTGTTTAAAGGAAAGAGAAAAAATAATCTTCATATTCACAGTAACATTTTTAAAAGTGGGCAAATGACATAGGAATCTAAATCCCATGATTTCAACGGCTCTTTAAAATACTTGACATCTCAAAAGAGATAAAGTTACTTTCAGTGCTTTCAAACAGTTATTTCAGAGTCAATGGAAATTAAATTGTTAAGCACTTCTTAAAAGCAAAACAAACAAACAAACCCCACAAACAAAAAAAACCAAAAAACCTCACAAATAAACAAAACACCCCAACAAAAACAACCCCTACAAAACAGAAAACAAAAAAGCATTACTTGATGTCTCTGCATCTGTTTGTAACTAAACGGCATTATGAAGTAGAGTCCAATTTTCTCTGATTTTATGAAATCTGGCTTAATATTTTTCTACAGCCCTAGGTTAACTATATGCTTTTACACGTAGTCTTTTCCTACAACAGTATTTACTTCCCCCACAAAAATGCTGATTTCACACCTGACACAGTGCATTTATAATAATTCACTTAAAGAACTAGAAGGGAGTTTGTTTCGGCCCTCTTCCCATTTTGTTCTCTTCACTGGTGCTTAACACATCCTAACACATTCAGCTGGTGGGTTTTGGTGTTCTGGTCCTTTTTTTTTTTGACACATTTGTTACATACATCCCTCCCTCATTATCATATGGATGGGGGGATAGCTCATGAACCCTAAATTCCTAAATTCCTACAAATTCTAATACTATAAAACATGTTTCAGGGTACACTTCAGTACAATTCTTAAGGAGATGACAGGAAAATCAGAGAGATAGAAAAGGTGTGAACTTAATGTTTTTTTACTGTTAATTCTAATTTAAATATAAACAGTGTTGGGAAATTGCCTGGGTGTCCTCCTCTCTCCTTTAAAAGCAATCTAAATTCCAAACAAAAAAAATATCATTTGAAGTTGAAAGGTTATACAGAGGAAAATTCAGTATTTCTTCCACCCCTGCAGAACAAATCAATGAATAATTAAATTTAAAGATCAAATAATCTAACTTATAAAATTAGTATCCCACTTTTTACAAAAAGTTATTTTTAGTTACTTTGGGGAACTAAAGACTGATTTGCTCTTCCTAGGTAACCTCAATCCATAGCAGCAGTGCAAATAGTTGTCTCTATCAAATAATCCCAAATCTTATTTTTCTGCTTAGACTTTTCCCCTAGACCAACCCTGTATGTGCAGGGATTCACTTATGCTTGCACTACATGGATACACCAGTACCTCTTTCAGCTTCTGTGTTTAGCCTTGTCCTTCAAATACAAGTTTGGGGCAGATTTACAGTCTGAAAAACAAGGTGCTTGAACACTAACAGCTTTGGTGGAGCAGACCCAGAAGGCTCGCAATAATTCTGCACATGCTTTTATACAGTTATTGGATATCCTTTCTTGAGAGGAATGCTTGACAAGGGACATAGCATGTGTTTCCATTCCCTTCAGGAATTTGATATAAGGTTTGCTAGAAACCACAGCAAAGGCAATATGAGTCTATTTATCAACTGTGCAGTGTTCTTATTTCAAGCAAGCAGCCAGGTGATCCTTTATGTAGTGTGAGCCCTCCATGCCACATTCAGGCATCTTTTAATAGACAATAGTAACATTACACATGAATCAAAAGTTAATAGAATATAATAATATTGACATAAAGGTGCAGAGTTCACCTACAATAGGAATAAAAAGACATATAAACAGGAAGCCCACCCTTTACATGCTTAGTTCCAACTCGGCCTTAACAAAAAGTTAGTTACAAAATCACTTAGGTCACAGAAAAGACAGGTCCAAACGCCAAATATCCACAGCTAAGTATCCCAAAGTATTTACCAACTTTAGGAATTTACAACCCAAATATCAATAAAAGCCTAATGCTTCACAGCATTCACAACCTCTTACTTCCAAATCTGCACCAGAGAACAAGAACACATGCAGTATTATAACTCAGTAAGTATATATATCTTTCAACTCCTATATGTGCGAGATATGAAAGTAACAGCAGATCACAGTCCAGGCATATAAAAATACTTTAAATGACACACGCCACACACACATAGTCCTCTCCTCTAGCCTTTCAATGTTTTCACATCTCCTGAAGCACAGATTCATGGATGTGATTCTGTATAATCAACTCCTACTAAAACACAGGGAAATTACCAGATAAAATTTGAAATGTAGAAACCACAGACAGAAACCAAGCTACTTTCACAGGCTTGTACAAGTCTTTTAGTCTGAAGAAAAGGAGGCTGAGGGGAGACCTTATCACCCTCTACAACTACCCAAAGAAGATGCTCTAGAGAGGTAGGCGCTGCTCTCTTCTCCCAAGTAACTCGTGATAGAACAAGAGGGAATGGCCTCAAGCTGCACCAGGGGAAGTTTAAACTTTTTCACAGAAAGGGCTGGCAGGCAGTGGAACAGGCTGCCCAGGGAGGTGGTTGAGTCAGCATTCCTGGATGTGTTTAAAAGGGGATATGGTTTAGTGGTGGACTTGGTAGAGTAACAGTTGAGCTCAGTGATTTCAAAGGCCTTTTCCAACCTTGATGATTCTATGAAGGACCATATTATTGTCTGCCATGTATCAAGTGAATTATGCTTCTTGAACCTATACAATCTTGATGCCTGTTGCACTGACTCTTCTCCAATTCATTTACATTATGTTTGTTAAAATTATGAACAACTTGAACCCGACACATCTGTGGTTTGCTTCATTTGTCTATAAGAACATGTAATCAATACTGACCATTACAGGAAAAGAAACAGATAGGACATGGATATGCTAAGATTCATCAGTTCTCTTTCTTGAAGTCTAGCTGACTTACATAACTTCGAGAAAAAGAGATTGACAAAACAGAACAAAACCCAAAAATAATCACCATGACGTAGCCTTATTTTAAAACATTAACTTCTTATAACTGCATGCATTATGGTAAACATTAATCTTGTTCTCTTGAAAGCTATTTTTAGGAAACACATTTACATTCAGGCTGAAATTCTTTATAACCTTAAGCATGCTGCAACTGAAAAAATTAATTATAGCAAAAAAATGGTGTCTCAGAAATACTGCATCAGCCTCTGTAATGATAGCAAAATGGTTGAAAGATTTTGCAAGCTGTATCTGATCCAGTTTGAATTTATTGGCAGAATCTTACAGGCAAGAGACTAAGCCACTTCAGAACATAGAATTAAATGCTTGGATTTTATTTAATATCCACATAATACTACTTTGAAAAGAAATCCTTTATTCTATTGCCACTAGAACAAGAGAAATGCAGATTTTTCTCGACTGGCTGTCAAGTGAAGCCCCTTTTCTTTTTTCTTATGTACATGTGCTGTGTGAAATTCAGCAATTTCATTTCACAGGGTGTCTTTGGCATTAGCCACAGTGTAATGTAACTGGAACTACTGAAGTTCATCTGATTTCACACCTAACCCATGCAGCCTCACAAATTACACATTACTTCAATAAAAAGAAACATAAATTGCCTAAGTTTTTCCGGAAATAAAGCTCATATTCCTTTGAGTTTTCCAATCAAGACAAGCTTGCCAATGAACAGAAAATGTGCTTATGCTTTGTAGTAAAACGTCCACACAGAACCACAAGATTTTCATGTGGTTTGATAGATTTTCTGGGTCACGTTTCTTTTTTTCCTCAGAAAACACTGTATAATGATGACATTTTAAAAAAATCATACTTCATGCACAATTTCTGCCTCAATATTGTAGAAAAGTAACAAAGGCTTCAAACACAGAACAGGATTTTCCACCCTTCAGCTACGCGCATATTTCTGTCCACCTCAATCTCTTCAACCAAATGTAAAGAAACATATTTGGAGTAGATAGTACAAGAGTAGTTACTACATAATTTTTTCTGGCTTTTAAAGGTTTCACAATTTTATCTATAGCACAACTGCATTCTGGATTTTATCATCCCATCTGGATTTTATCCTACCATGCTCCTGCCACAAATCCTAAAATATTCCCACCTGGTTTGGGGCATTTTTCAATCTTCTTTACCTCTGATGATACATTCATTGCCCCTACTTTTAAAATCCTTCCGCTCTGTGCCTCATCCAAAAATGCAGTGGTGGGATCTTTGTGCAAGGTGCTGCAGAGCATGCAGCAGAAGGAGCACAGAAGCTGAAATCTCATCCCAACTAGCAAAAGAATAACTCATCCTTGCTCAGCTGTTTATGGTGCCTAAGTACAGGCTCTTACTTTCAAGCATGTGCTAAACAGAGAAATGGCCTTCAAATCATTCCTATTTATTTCACGGTAAAATGCTTTGCATAGTCTGGAATCATAAAACCAGAGTACTGATTTGAAAAAACAGAGGTTATGTGAGAAAGCTGGAATGAGGCAACTGTACGCTGCACATCTTTTGTTCATTAAGGACTGTTCTACAGCGTGCTTCTAGAAGCACAAGAAAAGCAATGTAATGAATTCTATCACTGTTACTTCAGTTGCTGAAGTCCCTTCAGATAGTATTCCCATGAGGGAGGGGCATATAAAGCCCCAAAACACACATACCAGTCGTCACTGGTAGGCATAAGAGGTAAGATCCAGGGACATCATAACATGTTAATCGCATACAAATTTTGATCTCAAGGAAAAAAGATATCTCTAGTGGAACTCTGAAGGATATTGACTATATATATCTTTAATCACAAGTCAATATACATTTTATCCTTTAGCCACAATTTATCTTTCTTTCATCACCTCTGTTTTGAAACAGTGCACTTCCCCACTCTCATCTAGAATCCACACCATTAGATACCCAGCACTGCCATACCTTTTTTCTGCAACTCCCTTTTCCCCTTAGCAGTCAATCAACACTAGCAAACACACAGAGAGATGCGGCATGAAGTACAGTCCAACTATTGCCATCTCAGCTGTGAAAAGACAGAATTTTCAGGAAGAAAGAATAATAGATCAGTAGGTAGGAAAAAAAAAAAAAGAGAGAGAGAAGGAAGTGTGACTATTCTCTTAAATCTCCCTTTTAAGATGCACATCTTATGTTCCTCATTTATTTCAGCTTTCACTTCTGGCTGCAAGACAGAGCAGCTTCACTTTATTACCCACTGGTATTTAATACCAGAAGCTTTCTATTCACTACCTTCATGATACCTACTTGCAGCCACTATTTGCACTGGCAGCCTGTTCAATCGCAAAATGATAGGGACAAGAACACCAACATTAATGTCACAGAACGGATCATTACATTTCTGCTGTATCCTGAAGCATAAAAAAACCTCTCAGCATCCAGAAATTATGGATGCAGGCAGTGGTTAACCAGTAGACACTTCCCCTTTTATAAAAAAGTAATAGAAAATCTTCTTCCCCAAAAAACCTGATTCTTTATCAATTTTTTATTTTTTTAATAAATCACAGAAAGATAGACACTTCACAGGATCAGAAAATTATCTTGTGGATAAACACCCAATGCCACTTTGAGACTTGCAGCTCTGCATTTCACACAAATAAACTTAAGTACTTCCCAATTTTGAATCAACTTTTTAAACTGATATTAAAGCCCATTGACAAATTTAATTAGATAGTTTACTGCCTGAAGTTATTAGAAGCACATATGCTCATGCCGTAGGTGACATATTCACTGGTTTTATTATTATTGTATGATAATTTCCACTTTTTTTTGGTAAAAAAATCTCCCTGGACTAAGTAATTGGTAGTTGTTCATGCATGTATTAATAGTCTTCAAAAATAAAGGTTTCCCAACAAATACTAGCTAGTAGGAAAGATGACTTGAACTGCATTTATTCCTATAGCATATTTCCCTAGCTGGCCAATTAATTACAAGTTATGAAAGTCTTAGAGTCACATAAAAAAAAAAAAAAAAATAAAGAGAAAAACCAGCACGTAACCTAAGAAGGACAGTTATGGTTCATTGCTCCTGTCTGGAACTGATTCTGATAATCAATGCTCATTAATATCTAAAAGGTGAGTGTCAAGAGGATAGGACCAGTCTTTTTTCAGTGGCACCCAAGGATAGGACAAGAAGCAACAGGCATAAACTGGAACACACAAAGTTCCACCTCAACATCAGGAAAATCTTACTTCACTGCGAGGGTGACAGAGACTGCAAGAGGCTGCCCAGAGAAGTTGCAGAATCTCCTTCTCTGAAGGGATTCCAAACTCACCTGGACATGATCCCGGGCAACCTGCTCTGGGTAAACCTGCTTTGGCAGAGGGGTTGGCCTAGATGATATCCAGAGGTCCCTTCAAACCCTTAACACGCTGCGATTCTGTGATGTACATGGAACTGCTAAAAATTATGTATTTAATATTTCTATTATATAATATTTCTAGTACAAGGCTCTAAGTCATCAGAACTAACAAATAAGACTACATTTCTACACACTGGTTTTCCATCATTCAGCTAACACACATCACTTAATTAAAACTGATGGTACAAAAGATTTACATACTGTGCCTTCTTGTAACTGTGAGAAAAGTATACTGCTCTTTATGTTCTGTACTCAGAGGAATTTACTAACCAGCATGACAAACACAATGTCATTGTAAGGAACTGATACAGTTCTTTCAACAAAAAAGTGACTGTATTGCAAACATAAAGCTTATACAGGAACAAAAGACAGCACTTGACTCAACTTTTATCACTGAAGTCATGTATTCTGTAATGTTAATTTCTGTACATTTGCATCTCTTCACGCTGACATGTTTTGCCCATAGATGTAACAAAATAATGTCAACAAATCGGTTTCAACAGAGCCTTTAAAATTGACAATTTAGACTTGCACCTTCAGAAAAGCAAGATGGGACACCAGCTATCTCAATTACAGGA
Source organism: Ceryle rudis (assembly GCA_033439905.1). Lineage (NCBI taxonomy): Eukaryota > Metazoa > Chordata > Aves > Coraciiformes > Cerylidae > Ceryle > Ceryle rudis. The sequence continues at coordinate 47,585 of JAAGNO010017927.1, forward strand.
CTGAGCATTCAATGAATCCTTTATTCCTTCCAGGTATGGCAAAAGGTCTTAGCAGTACGAAAATCATTGAAATATTGAAGTGGAATTTGTAACAGATACAAACATGCTGTAGACCCACTTGCTGTCGGCCAGTGGAGTTGTATTATCAGAGTTGCATTACAGCTGAACAAGACGTTATGAGCACAAGAAAGATCATCTGTTTAAGCAAAGCATAAACTTTTACATATACAACTATGCCCATCCCATAACTTCTAAATAGCTGCAGCTACCAGGGTCTTAGTGAGGAGCAAAGCAACAACCATTAGAGGCTTGAATTTGGGTTGGATCAGTTAAATTTTTAATGCATATGGAAAACTAAAGTTCAGAGCTGTAGAACTTCTCATTCAAGTGTCTGATAAAATACAATACCCAGAGGTTAAGTTAACAAGCTATTTCCAGAAACTCAACAAGCTAAAACATGAAGAATGACCCAACAGGAGCTGAGAATAGGGAATTAATTGTCTGTTTGAACATGGCAGTGAATCAAGCTCACTGAAATAGGCAACTCTCTAAGCATGACTTCTCTCCTTCTTAATTGTAACATTTTGCCGTGTCATCTTCGTGGTAAAATTCTTAAGTACTTTGCTTTCTGGTACAAAGAGATGTGGCTGCATTTATCTTATTTCCCTAACTTATCAGTTTAATCTGTCCCCAGATTTTAGCAGCATATTTCATAGAATCATTAGGTTGGAAAAGACCTTTAGTATCATTGAGTCCAATCATTAACATAAGTCTACCAACTCCACTGCTAAACAATGTCCCTAAGCACCATATCTACACAACTTTTAAACACATCCAGGGATGGTGATTCAACCACTTCCCTGGGCAGCCGGTTCTTCCTGCTTTGTATAGAAGCTAGAGGGATCGATGGAGAAGAATGTCAGTTTGTTATGCTTCTTTATTTTCCATTTTGATTTCTTCAGTAACAACAAAGCAGCATTCAGGAAAATTATTAAAGAAAACATCCCAGAAATAAATTAAGAGTCCAAATGAGGTTGACATTGTCAGTAAGATTAAACAAATTATAGCAGTTATTCTTAGAAGAACAGTTCTTTCCAACAGATAACACATCAGTACAACGAAGAATATACATAGCATCTTGCTGAAGACTGTTCCCTTGGCAATGTACACCAAAATCATATATCAGAAATATTACAGTTAAGAAATTTTTTATCAAAAAACTAAAAATCAATAATCTGTGACTACTCGAGCTTGCTGTAATGCAAGTCATACAGTATTTCAGAGACAAAAAAAGAAATAAAATCTATAGTAAATGTTTCAATAGTATAATTATTTTGGGAACAGAAAATGATAGAAGTGATAGCTGCAATAGTTTCCAACTCTAAACCACAAAGCGATGCCCAGTTTGCTAATAAAGTTGCCAAAAGAAACACTGTTGGTGTCTGAAAAACTATGCTGGCCTACAAATGCAGAGAATAACAGAAAGACTAGGTCTTTTCTGTATGCAGTCATCAGTGCTGTGGGTCTTTTTCTCCCTAGATGTTTAAAGGGGCTATTCCATATCAAACAGGATTAACTCTGATCTGAATGGTACATTCTTGATTTTCCATCAGCACCATTCAGATCTCTTCAGATGTATTGCTTAATGCATAAATTCTCACTACAAACCATCATTTCAGTTGTGATAAGGGCTGCAACTGCTTGTCGCCCTGAGAGTGCAATGCCTATGTGTTAACCTAATGTATACTTCTTTCCAATACAACTTATATATCATTAAAGCAAGTCTCCTTCCACCGCAATTTTGTTATTTCTTTTTTTTTTTTAATACTTTTCCCATTGTCGAGCAGAGCCTCTGTTATTCATCTACCTAACATATGGTAATAGCAGGATCATTTTCTCTGTTCACAGAAACATTAAATACCCGCAGAGTTCAAACTTGCATAGGTACAGCCAGTAGTGCAGTAATGCATAATTTTGAATAAAGTAGGATATTTAAAATGTCCTGATACAGAAAGTATCAAGGCCCAATTCCATGTTTTAAAACATGCAGTACATGCATGATTGGTAGAGATAGACATATCATTACAAAGGAACAGCACATTCCCCCCCATCATCTAGATTTCTAAATACATTGGATGCCTTTTTGCTCTCTACCAAGGAACAAAGTCCTCTTTTGCTTTTTTTTTTTTTTTTTTTGGTCTTGGGAGGAATCTTGAGAGGAATTTACACCAGCAGTGTTCTTCTAGGAAAAGCTGAGTATAAAAGAGTGAAAAAAATAAGAAGCAGCTCTATTAATTCTGAAAACTTAAGACTGTTCTCAGAACAGTACGGTACATATATAAAGTCTCATAACACTAGCATAAATAGCTATCTTAAAATCCCACTTAACAGAACAATTAAATCACAATGTAAGCTCTAATTGAGAGAAACAAATCCAAAACAGTTTCCAGACTGAGTGTTCAAAGTTCAGTGTAAAGTAACAGAAGTTGGAAACCAATTACACTTTCATGACTTTAAGTGCAAAACTTGCATTTTGGAATGACAAGGTTATACTTCATAAAGCTCCTTATTCAACTTCTTTCAAATCTGTATTTTTCTGTTAAGAGTTCTGAGACCACAATTTCCCTTATAGAAAGAAAAGGACAAAGACTCAGAAAGGTTTTGCGGTAACATGTTGCACTCAGACGCACTGGAGATGGGCTCCCTGACATAAACAAGCCTCTGAATGACGCTGGAAGAACATGACAAGATCTATTCTATCCTGCTCAATGAAGTGGCAAAGCATCATTCATGCCCATTCTTAAGCAGAGGCATTAATACTCAACACCTTACAAGGTACTCCACGGACACAAAGCAGTAAATTTAGTGCATGAGAGTCTCAGCAAAAGGAGACTACCAGGTTAAAAAAAAATAAAAATAAAAAAAAGCTGGCAGCTAAGAGCACTTTTTAAGCTTTAATGAGTATGTTAATGACCCAAACCAAAATAAAGAAACCCATAGCCCTAGACACTCATTAATTCTGTACAAAATATATTGGCCAGAAATCATTAATGTTGTGAGAGGCTTCTGTAGCTGTAGAGGTTTTAATCAACTCTCAAATCTTCTGTAATTATACACTTATGGCACAGGTTATTTTATTTATTTGGATTTCAGCTCCATAACAAAAGCACCCTTCTCAGATGCTGGATTATAAATAGAACTACAAATTATTGCAGACCTAATAGATTACTTCTCTTACAAGGTAAGCATAGCTTCTTACAGATAGGAAGTCTAGTTTTATGCATCTGTAGTACACAGTTGTTCTGCTTCCACAGCATAGCAACCTCAAGCACACTGACAAAAACCTCCAAAAATCAGAAAACATTGTATGATTAAGCCAGCTACTCTAAATTTTGTACAGTTTAGTGACACCGAAGGAAACACAATTGAAGAAATTAAAATATCAGTTATTTAATATACAGTTTGAATAGTGGTCTTTAATACCCATAATAATGTTGATCTTTTGGAAGTTAGAGGGACTAGCAGACTGCAGAGCAAAAACCCAATACCACTGGAAGCTGGAGGGGCCTAAAGAACAGTATATCAGGTAACTAGCTTCTTTCAGTGTGGGTGTATGAAAATCCGTCAGCCTCTTCAGAAGGAGAAAAAGAAAACGGAGCCAAAGGAACCCTCCTCCAATTGTGTGAAGCCTACACAGGAATCACTGCTTTTGCTTAGGCAATAGCTTTTTAGATAAAGGCAGAAAAAAAAAAAAACCCACCAACTTTCTAACTCTCCGTACCAATCTGCTATATATGCCTGCCTGAGGCACATATATTACACTCGCCCAAAACATGGTTCTGTGTGCTGGAGAATCATCATGTATGTCCATTTCTTCATAAAGCTTCCTAATGGCAGTGTTCTACAGAGCCTGGTGAGTAGAGCTTTGTCTACTTGGTAAAACAACGCCTCATAAACTCTGTACATTTTACCTAGTTGGTAGACATAACAGCCATTTTCATAGCTACATGCACAAATTTTCAGTGCAAACACTCTTAATTTCTTTATTAGTCAACTGTATTAGCCATGGCTATTATCTGCTTGTCTATTAGCCATGGAGCTGGCATGTCTCAAAGAAGATATTAACAATTTTTGTGCCATAGACAAGGTGAACATAAAAATCATACACAAGCTGTAACAAAGAATTTAACTTCATACCTTCAACAGAAAAGCAGAATTTCTCAGCATGGACTAAACAAGGCAGGGAGGACTGAGAGGTGGATTTGCAGTTTTCCATAAACAAATCATGTCAGAAAGAAAGAATATTGCATATATCAGTTTGTTATGGATACTCCAACCTTTTTTGTTGTCCTCATCCTCTCCACAACAGTTTGAAAATGGATCCAGATGTGATCCAAAGTTGGAAGAATTTGGAGAGATATATTTTTATAACACGGGTAGGTTAAAGTGAGTTGCAAAGATGGAGGAGCCTGAATAGAAGAAGATAAAAAAGGAAGACATGAAAATGCCCCAAAATTAGACTCTGGGTGTTAAACCAGTTCTATAAATCTCAAGAACTTGTAGAGCTCAAAAGGAGTTGCTAAGGTTTAAAAATAAGTATGAGCAATCTTTGCCTATACATTTTAAAAAGGGATTTGCTCCCTTTGAACATTCCAATTCACAGATGTTTATCTGAAACAAGAATGTGTCCCTAGAGATTCACCTAACCCACTCCTCCGCCCCTTTTCCGTTACTAGCCATGTAGAACCACTAAAGCTCCATGAGCTAAAGAAGGACTCTGGCCTGAACACCACAGTAACAGAGTTGTCAGGCAAAAATCAAATTGCAAAGCAAAATCAATGCAACTTTCAGTCCTTGATGCAAATTCAAAAGTTTAACCCAGGATAAATTTGGCTGGCAGGATCTTTTCTTCTGGCAATGGTACGTAGAAGTTGGAAAGAATATATCTTAATTTCCTGATCTTAACGGAAGCTTTCTAGAGATGTTAAGTGAGGGAAAAAGATATCTTTATATCTGTGAAGTAAACTGAATTTTCTCTGAAGACACTGAGACAACATGCGATCTGGAAGGACAGTAGCTTCTATTTCACAATTTTAAACATGGAATTCACTAAAGAAAAAGCACATTTTAAAAGTAAAATGTTACTATTAACATGCAAATCCTCAGCCTCAGAATTCCCAGGAAAGTAATGAAAACTCCCTTCTAATCATGCACAGCAACCCCAATTCATGGCAAGTCAAGTGAATCTCATTACTGCAGCTTTTCCGCACCACAGATGAGGTTCCACTTCATAGCAGTAAACAGGAACTGGTGGACCCCTTCACAAGAGGAATAAATTTTGACAAATGATGACCGACAGCTATAGTTCTTGCCCAAACAATGAACGAACTATTTGGGGATCCTTGGAAAAGAATGGGACTTGAAGTGAAAAGAAAATGGCCCCTTGTGTGGGACTTCTTTTTCTGTCTTTCCATCCTTCTTATAGCTCTTCATATGACAAACTGGGATCAGGGACTGATCCTAAGAAAGACTTTGGGAAAAAAAGAATCATGAAATTTAAATTCAGTTGGTATAGTAAATGCATGCTTTGGGGAAGCACCAGTCATTTATGTCAGTCTTTTCCTCTAGGATAAATGCTAAATATTAGCTTTAAAAGAGACAGGAAAAATCTCAAGACATAACCAGAGTTTTCTTGGATAGCGTTTCCCTAAGGAAAAAGTCAAGGTCTTTCATAATTGCTGTAATTGTTTTTGATGTTGGGTATGCTACATGATAACAACAGGACACAAAAATGTTGCATTTCAATATAAAAAATTGTCATATATGCCCTCCAGGAACACATCTCTGCTATGGTTCAATCGATCAACCTTTTTAAAAGTGCTTACTAATTTTTACCTTTAAAGCAAACATTTTCATCTAATGAGATTAACAAAGCTGAAGCAGCACCTTGGCTGTAAAACACTGGCTATATGTCAGATCTTCACCCATACAGGAAAAGCAGATAGTCCCAAAGCACTGGTATAACTGGTATGGTATCTGTGATCATATCCCACTTTTCAAATCTGCCTTTGACTTCAGATGTGAGAATTGGTCCCAGAGAAAACAGAAGGATAGGCAGAGTATGAAGGAAGAAATCATCCTAGAAATCCTTAGGTGCAACATGAAAACAGCGAGTGACCGCCAGGGAAGTTAAGGACAAAGACCAGCTCTTTCCAGCTTCTGGAAATCACTGCAGCACTCGCATACAGAATGTGCTGTGCCAGGCCTCCCCCACCCCCTTTGCTGTGGTTGGGCCAGAGGAAAGCTGCCACACTGAGATTGATTGAAAAAGAAAGAAAAAAAAAGGGATTTAAAAAGTCACTATATTCTCTAGTGTCAAGTGGGTAAATATTCTTACTTTCTAAAAGTGTATCACCAAAGAATAGGTGAACCAGCTGTACAAGGTGGCATGAAACCACATAACACAAAAGCAGTCATCTAAGAAAGATGTGCAGTTTTCAGTATTTGGATGACATTTGGCATTTCTTCCTAGAAACATCCTGACGTATGCAAGATTTTCATCTGTGTCCAACAGTCTTTGCCTCAGAGGGCAAAAAGGGGTTCAATACAACACAAGATGGAGACTGTCCATCAATAAAAACTAAAATTAATCCCTAAAAATAATACTGAGTTTGGAAGAAGTGACTGAGCGAACAAAACGTACATATTTTACAGCAAAGCAATTCACAATTGGGTCAAGATTGACTACATCTAGGTACACCCGTCATGGTGTGTAGCAGGGCTCTTGTAATTTACAGTCAGCACATTAACTTCTATTGTATGGTTCTTTTTTCACAGAGACAATCTCTTTCCTTCCTTCTTTACAACAATTACAATCCTTCCCCTCCTCTCAGCTGCAGAATACAGATTGTCCATACTTGACATCTTGCCAGCAACCAAGCATGAAGAGATGCAACTTTTACAGGGTGAAATAGTTTTTTCTCTATTTCGTCTGAGAACAGGTAGCCCCTGCTGTCAAGGAAGGACCAGCTTTTGTCTCTGCTGGGAAGTGTCCACTGGGACCTCACTCTGTGTGGAAACCCTGAACTCGCAAGCATAAGCTCTGACTATGACAGAACCCAAGGCCACTACTGAATATGCTTAGCTCAGTGGTTTAATTTTTACACCGGACCTCATCTGCAAGTTAAAATGTTATAACAGTAACTAGGCACCATCAGAAGCAGAAGACAGGACCCCTGAACTGTTTATTTAACAATACCAACAGCATTAACGCAGGAAAGCAATGCAAGCTCCATTATATGAGTGTTTTCTCAGTCTCTGCCATCTGTTTTCACTGAATGACCTGCTGTAAAATATTTGTGGCTTGTTTCTTCCACTACATTTCCTTTTCTTGGCACATTGTCCCAGCACATACTAGGCTGTCAGTTCTGACATCCCAACTTTTTTATAATAAGAGGAAGGGCAGTGAATGGGTTTCATTGCAGACACACACACACGCGCTCAGGAATAAGCAGCAGACCCTCTGCACCCTTACAACTTTTGAGAGTTGCTATCAAACCAAACACAAAGGCAAAGAACAGAACTGTTTGAGAACAGGTGATGTTACTGCCTTTTTCAGGAGACAGCCTCTTGACCCGCAGAGGCTTATGTGTTCCAAGATACTCAAAAGCTGTGATAAAAGAAGTTTTAACTCCTTAGTGCATGACTTGAGGAGAATAGGGACAGCATGAAAAGCAGGCTGCTGAACACCCAGGCTTGGTGCACGCTCTGCGCCTTCCTAAAAACACAGAACTAAAGAATCACAAAACTCTAACCATTTGAAGCAGCAGCATAAGGGACAAAGGCAGTGAATGTGATTGAATCATCTTTGTTTGCCACTGACTAGTAAAAGGGCTCATGGGAAGAAAAAACTCAAAACTAACCCACAGACTTCAGCAGGTGAAAAATAATCATTTCCAGGATATTTTATCACTCTGGGATTGCAAATGTTGAAAATAAATGTTGCTACAAACTGCATATTTGAAATTTCTGCATAACTTTGGATATAAAAATTAATGTGTCAGAATACAATTTTAACTTCAGAACTGCAAGAATGGAAGAATAAGGGGGGAAATCTTGGCAAAATGTTATTTAAGGGTGAAAGTCTTGTTTCTCTGATAGCTTTCCTTTCACTGCAAGTATACACGTCATGTGCATAGAGCCTAACAATCGACAGAGTAGCTGTTTTCAGAGTCTGTATTTCAGCTCCCAGTTCAGACTGACATTAAACTCGAGTCAGCACATATTTTTCAGCATGGAAAGAGAACGTGCTGGTCAGCTGCCACTCAGCATCATCTGACAGCACTGCTACTGCCCATGCAGGATTTGCTTCCTATGACTTCTAACCTTCTTTCTGACTTTGAGAGTGAAGCTCACTTTCTTCCTTTCGAGCTCACTACTCTCAGCCTAGGTGACTTCAATTTCCACTTTAATGAACGTCTTTCCAGTGCTTCTCATTAACCTTCCTTTTCACTCTCCAGCTCTGGACTGTCTTTCACAGTCACTGGCTTGTTGATTCAGGGCCTGACCTGGTAAACTTGTATGCTCATGAATAATTTTACTCCTGAGAATAGCCAGGCTGACTTTTGTACAATTTATCCCAGAAGTTAAATTACTTACATGGATATGGTGAGTAGGATGGGGGAGGTTTTGTTCTTTTTTTTCTTTCTGGCCTTGCAAGCCTTGGTTCTGGCATCTTCAGTATTACTGATGTCTTCTATTTTTTTTTTTTAAGGCTTTCAGGCTTTTTCATTAGACCACTCTGAGTAAATTATAAAGCATAATTAGAAAATATTGAAGGTATGTACATGCTATATTGCAGGTAAGTACATACTCATGATTATACAGATTTCACAGATTCTCTGAATGGGTTTTTTATTCCTTTCACTGAATTTTAAGTATTTTAAAGAAAAATTGATTTGTTCTCAAGTCCATGAAACTAAATGCTCAAATTTCTGGTGGTGTTACAAAAAATAACTGGTGCAGTGCATAACTTGTGCACACCTTCCACGCAGTAAGTACACAGTGGAATCACACATACCCATTAACACAACATTCACATTTGCTCTCTGTGAACATTCACCCCAGTTAAGCTTGGTGTTTTGACTGTTTGTAGAAACAAACAAGGAGAGAAAGGGAACGAAACTAAGATTTGTTTAGAAACCTGAATATTAATTTGCAAACATATCTTTGTAGTATTTAGACAGCTTTAGTTTTCTGTTAGTCTCCTTACAGTTCTCATAAGCTATTTTATTCTATCTTCTTTGAATTGATATTTCCTAGTATTGTAATTCGTTATGCTTTTCCACCTCTTTAATCACATTTCCCTGATGTCCCTGTGTTCATCCATGCACTCTCACTCATTTTACGTCCACAATCTACAGTATGTTCTTTCTGTGACATTTCCCTCTCTCCATCTTTATAACCTACTGATTCTTATACTATTCAACTTACTTTTCATTCAGGTCCACTACATTTTCTCTTTCCCTCAACCCCTGGGAATATAGACTTTAAGCTCTATACAACTTAAAAAACCCAGTGTCATAACTGGCAAAATAATCCTTCAACCCTTATTCTCATTGATTTTAATGTTAGAACTAACTCCTAATTTAAAAAAATACTCTAAATGTGGATTTCAGGGCAACCCCCTAAGAATATCTTCATGGATGTACACAATCCTGCAGATGTATTTGTTATTAACAGTACAAATACATATGCAACATTTTTGTAACGTAGTTTTATATGTACACACTGGAGAAACTGAAAATATAAAATACTAAATCTTGATTCTAGAGAAATTAAGATTATTTAATTCCATATGGCAAGAATTAAATAGCATCTCAACACCTGAAAATGACGATAGCAAACCCAGTGTTCTACTCTGGAAGCTGAAGAGAGTGGATTATCTCTACTGTTTGGCAATGTGGTTGACAGTAATAGCTACACTGACATCCCAGAACATCCTTGATCTCATCACTTCACCTCTTTGATTTTACGATGACTGTACCTTCAAAATTAAATAATGCTCTCATCACTGATGCTGTCTAATGTGAAGACAATGCACTGCACTAATCGGGGAGCAGCAGTTCAGTGCTGTTCCCCTGCCTCAGCAGGCACAGGTTAGGGAACTCTCAATAAAGAACAGATCAGAATCAAACGACAAAATATTCAGCTACATCGCAACCAGTCAACTCAATCACATAAAGAGAAACTCATGCATTATTCATTTGATGAAATCTGGGAGGTTTTCCAGAGAATATGCAACAGACTAGAGATAGGGATTATCAACTGTTTTAAATCAGCATGTTTTATCTAATACAATAAAATTTATTTACTGAAGATATTTATACCATGAGAGCTTTTCCAGGCTTAATTGATTCTTTTCATCAAGATCCTCTACACTGGGAAAACCAGCTCACAAAGGATTTCAAAAAGAGACGATGCTGAATATATGCAGAATGATTTAGACAATAATTGGGTAAAGTTATGGATCTCCTAGCATTTCAATTACCAGATTCTTTTTCTTTGGAGTCATTCTGCAATACCATCCTCATTTAAAAGATGGCAAAAATAGTTTTTCATTTTAGAAAACAGTTTATATGGACTTCAATAATCATTCATCACCAAAACTACAGTTAGGCAAGTCAGTTTGTAAATAAGCCACTTGCACTGACAAAAATCCTAACACAAAAAGCTAACATAAAATGAAAATTTTAACTACAAGTTTATCAAGAATGATACAAGTAGAGACCAAACACAATTCAGTCCAGTATTTTTCCCCTAAGCCTGCCATCAACTACCTTAGCGAGGTGAGTTTTACCATGGTAAGAAAACAGGACTAGGACCACATTTATCCTTGCAAATCCATAAGGATGAGTATTGCCAAGCCCAAATTTAAAAATAATAATCAGACAGACACCTAAAATTAAGAAATTATTCTAAAAATGAGATTAATAATAAACGTCTATTCAATGTTAAGTCTCTTGATTCCAGGAGCTGATGTTTTAAGACTTAAAAACATTAACTCATGGGAGATGAAAGATATCACATAACTTAAAGGAACAGAACTATGCTAGTCAGAAAAGCTGGAGTCACCAGTATGTCATCAGTAATTCTGTCTGGATTAGTAGAACGACAGATCCTTGTGCCAGTCTGAGGCCAGGGAAATCAGAAGGAGATGCTAATTGCGTACCTTTTGATTGTAACAGAAGCTAATACAAGAGAGAAACACTCAGAGACTACATTCTGTTCTGATTGAAAAGAATAATTGCAGAATAAGGTTTTTGTATACAAAAGCAAGGACACTTCCTAATTACCTATCTTCAGATGGCTAAGTGCCTAGCAGCAGTGTAAAGAATTCTGTTGTAGATGATGTTTGGCTAAATCACAATGAAGAGGAAAATCAGCACAGATATCTCTAACATATTGCAGCTGTTTAATTGAATAAAAGCAAGCAGATGTTACTGCAGCAGGTGAAGAACGTCTACCTTTAAAGACAAGCTACATGATTAGAGAATATATTTTCATTTATGTATGAGAATTCTGTATGTTAAAAGTTTCACTTCTGTGTGGAATCCTAGCTACAAAAAATAGCCTTTCTGGTAAAGATGGTTTGTTTGGTTTGGTTTTTTTGTTTTGTTTTGGTTTTTTTTTCCTCTTTTTTTAAAGAGGATCTAGTGTAATGTACAGAGTGTTTGTGATATTTCTTATATGTTGAATCCTCTTGACACAATGTGATTCCTGCTAAGCACTGGCCAGAATACAGCTGAACGAAGCAGCAGCAGGGTGGCAGAGTACTACAGAAAGAAGCAGCAGAGTTCTGCCATCACCTGTTGCTGGGTCCCAGCTCTCCATGCCGTGCAGTTTGTTCTCTGAAGGCAACTAACTTCTCTGCATGCAAGTTCTTGTCCACATATTTCTTGTCTGCAGGTTTTTCACCTCAACCAAAGGAGCTTTTTTGTTTATTGGTTGGTCAGGGTTTTTCAGGGTGTGTGTTTGTTTGCTTGTTTTGTTTTAAATTCAAAAGCTGTTTTCTTTGGGAAGGAAAACATCCTTAAATTCCAAATACACCAAGCTGCTGTTTTCTTAGGCTGCTTTTTCCAAGACAGTTTCACAGCTTCTGCACCCATCCCTGAACTAATCTGTCTGCAACTAGCACCATATGCAGGCAATAATTGCATGTCCTAGTAAGGCCCACTAGTCCCAAAGGACTTGTCTTTTAAGGCAAAATAACTTGGAGAAGAGACAATATGCAAAGTGACAGCAGATTAAAGAATGATGGAAATTAAAAGTTTAAAAAGCATGAGAAAGCAATTAACCAAGGAATAAAATGATGTTTCTAAGCATATAGAAGCTCAGGCTCTGTGACAGAATCAAAGTCTCCAGAAAAAAAAAAGAAAGGGGGGAAAAAAAAAAAAAAAAAAGACAGCCAGCTAGGGAAACGACTTAAAAATGGAAGTTTTTATCTTTTTTGTAAAGTCTGTAAGATAACTGCTATTCCAGCTCCCAACCCACAGTACAGGCACAGGGATAGAAGTACTAAAAGAAGCAATGCTATAACAAAGTTGTGCAAGAGTCATCAACATGGCTCCAGAGCCAGACTGTACCCCATTGACAGTGGTTTGACTGTTCTACTCAGCATCCAAATAAATCGTCAAGGTACTAATAAAATATTCAAATGAACTCTGAGAACTGCAATTTAATAGCTTCCTGGTCTTAAATGAAAAAAACAGATCAATAGATTGATCTCAACCTTTATTTAGTCTTAATTCTTTCTAAGTATTTTACATGGAGGAAAGAAGTAGCAATTCTTCTCTAGATTCTGAGGAAATTTAGAGACAAGGTGTAAGACATTTCTCACTGAAAGTACTGAGATTAAAGCAGAGAAAGGGCATTTTAGGAAGGGGTAAATGAAGTGACTAAATGTTTAACTGGTATAAAATTGCACTAGAATAAAATATAGGTGAGGAAATTTGAAGGGACCTATAGACTACAGCTGATCAAGTATCATGACACAAGTAGATTTCCATTTGCAACATTTGTAAATGCAGGGTAATGCAGAAATTTTATCTACTTGCATATAATGCCAGATTCTCAACCAACTAACTTAGATTTTTATCCAGTATTGTAGGAGAAGTAAATGGTCTTACTGACTTTTCACAGAAATATCCAGGTCCTTTTCCTAAGAGAATTAAATGACATAAAAAACATCTGTAGAAAGTGTAATCATGATACAAGTGAACAGTACCACCTCCTCTGTAATTATCCATGCTTTTTTCACCTCCATTTTAAAGTGACAGTAGGAAGAGAAGCTGCTAAATGGATATGAACTGCCGCCCCAGATAAATAAAAACCAATGTTTTTTCACTGAGACTTTGTTCAATCTCCAGCTGAATGCAAGATTATCAGCAAAGATTGTGTAATACCTAATGTATGTGCTAAAATGAAGCAATGCATGGCTCAGCAAATTAAGATTATGATTGTTGTTTGAGTTCAATGACTTTAAACAAGTTCCTTTCCTTACCTTGATTTCCTAACCTTTTTATAAGTGAAGCACTTTTTTGTTGAAAAACCTCAGGCAAATAACGAAGATATTGTGATAAATATTAAAAAATTAATAAGCATTTAATTAGGCTAATTCTGAAAGTTATTTCTAAATCCTTAATTCAGGGTAGATGAAAACATCATTTGTAACCAGACAACCATCTAAGTAGAAACTAATATAAATCAGCAAAAGCTATTCCAGTAACCAAAACTGTAGCTACATCATTAAGAACAATTTTAAATGCTTGCGGCTTTCACAATCACTTGCATTTTATTTTCAAACTTTTTTATTAGAATATCGACTAGTCATTATCCTAGCACAGCTAAAGTGGGACAGAATCAATGCCCTGTAGACTGTCTCCTCTGCTGTTTGTGATAAACGCTGTCTAACAAGTTAGAAAAAATCCATTTTGATACTGCTTCCCAATTAGACTTGTTAAATGTTTTCTGAATGACAAAATTTTGTTTGTTTTTACACCTAGATATGTTGCTAAGCTAATGTTTTAAATGGAAGAGTATTATACCATTTCTAGTCACTTTCTTATCAGGTTGCAAGCTAAGGAAATCAAATTGTAATCATTTTCTCAGTATTCAGTGAAAGTTATTATGTATTTGGTAACTTTCAGAATTCTAGTCACTCATTTTCACAGCAGCAGCTGACCTAGATGCACCGTTAGGAAATCATGTTGTTAATACCACGCTATGAGACTGCCCTTTCACAGCTTAATATGAAGTGCTCAATATGAAGCCTACCAAAATGAAAAAAAGCAAATATTAGCAACTAACCTTCATGCCAGCCTCATTTAATCATATCACAAAATGTTCATAGAATTGTAGAATGGTTTGGGTTAGAAAGAACCTCTAAAGGTCATCTAGTCCAACCTCCCTAGAGTGAGCAGGGACAGCTGTAACTAGAGCAGGTTGCTCAGTGCCCTGTCCAACCTGAACTTAGACACTTCCAATGATGGGGCATCCACAACTTCTATGGACATGTTCCAGTGTTCTACCATGTTTATTGTAAAAAATTTATTCCTTGTGTCCAATCTAAATCTAACTTCTCTCGGTTTAAAACTGTTGACCCTTGTGCTGTCACTACAGGCCCTGGTAAAAAGTCTTTCTTTATTTTCCTTATAAGCCCCCTTTACACATTTAAAGGCTGCAAAAAGGTGTCCCCAGAGCCTTCTCTTATGCAGGTTGAAGGGGAAGAAGTTTTCTACACATTAATTTTGGAAATATTCACATCACTGAAATGCACTTATCAGTGGAGCTTCCACCCAGGCTACAGACATATACCCTTCAGCCCCACGTAACCTCTTTTTGACCTTTCCAAAGTCACACTCATTCTAGATTTGTTTGGTAAATTCCAACAGAGCTATAAAACACCCAAGTCAAAACAAAGTCTACCTCAGATCAGTTAAACAATAGCTTCTGAAATGCATTATTCTCATTAAAGACCATCTTCCACATGAAATAAAAACATCTAATATGTTTTTTCCTTCTGCAGTAGGGTATTTGGGAAATGTCATTCATTTTTCTATTCAAGCTGACCTCTGTCCTTCCTTCTCTTACCCTTTTACCCTATCTTCATGTTGTATTATCTGTCTTCATTAAGCTTAAAACTCTTTCTATTTGCAAATTCACTTAATCATCAGTGTAACTTGCTCCTAAGTTATGAATACTTTGGTTTAATGAAACTGTATTTTCACATCTTAACAGCCTGGGTCACCAATTGAAATGAATATTAAAAAAAAAGTAAGCAAGCATATAAAGATCTAACTAATGGACCTGTCACGAAGAAATAAGATGAAACTAACCATTTGAGTATTCTCAAAACTCGGTATTCTCCAGGGGTTATTAGACAATCTTAAAAAAAAAAAAAAAAAAAAGAATGAACAGAAGATGTTAGGTGGTTATATTAACAAATCCAAACTTCTGTGAAGGAAGTTATTAGATTCAGATGAGCAGTCTACCAGGACTGTTCACGTCTGTTCAGCGTAGCCAGAGTGTTTAAAACCTAAAGTGTTTCCACACCATCTAAATTACTGTATCGCTCACTGTCACTATGCCAGTTTACACAACACATCATGCCTTCTGTACCAAATTTTCACTGTTGTTTCTGCTACTAACTTCCTGAATCAATGTCTGAGGTATTATTTATGACTAGGATCCAAGAAATACTGTTTTGGAAACCTGAAACCCCTTATAGATAAATAATTAAGTTCTTCTGACCGAGTAGAGGGTGAGCATAGGCTGTACCCATTGCAAGGTAGTGCTCAGTTTTGTAAGGAAAAGTTTTAAATTGAGTAAAATTTTAGACCACAGTGTACAACATAGTTAGAAGAGGCAGACTATCACTTAGGTACAGGAAGGCTTTATGTGCAATCTTACATTTAGCATGGACAGAAATTCTCTTGTTTTGCATTAAATAATTGTTATTTACACAAAAAATTTACTTGGAAAGGACAGAGAACCTGAATTTGTTGCCCTTTATATCAGCTATTTGAGAATGAACTACATTAAATCAAACCAAAGGTATTTTCCCCCAGATATTTAAGGTAAAGAACAGGTCTAGTCTTCATAAATAGCTTTTGAAATAGTTTACCATAGGAACTGATGGATCTTTCTGCTATAAATAGTTGCTTTCTATTGCTCCCATTTACTTTTCCTTTGATTCTTTCCTATTACTTGAATCACAGAATCATAGAATCACCAGGGTTGGAAAAGGCCTTCAAAATCATCAAGTCCACCCATTAACCCTACTCTACCAAATCCACCACTAAGCCATATCCCCAAGCACCACATCTATACAGCTTTTAAACACATCCAGGGGTGGTGACTCAACCACATCCCTAGGCAGCCTGTTCCAGTGTCTGACAACCCCTTCTGTGAAAAAAATTTTCCTAATGTCCAGTTTAAACCTCCCCTGGTGCAGCTTGAGGCCATTCCCTCTTGTTCTGTCACTAGTTACTTGGGAGAAGAGAGCAGCACCTGCCTCTACAGTGTCCTCTCGGGTAGTTGCTGACAGCAATAAGGTCTCCACTCAGCCTCC
>JAAGNO010017927.1:79421-93679 GCA_033439905.1 Ceryle rudis
TAATAGCTATATATATATTTGGGCAAATAACTAGTGCCATAACCACATTTTAATCAAGGTTTTACACAATATGGATAGAGTCTGCAGAGGTGTGTGAAGCTACAGATAAGACAAGAAATAAGAAAATTCTAATTTCACTCCCTGGGTGGGAGTATCCTCTGAGACCAGGATGAAAGCTCTCAGCTCAGAAAATATGTAAGATATCAGGGCACAAGATAAACTGGAACTGACTCCTAAAGAGGATTATGTGCCAAAGAATGAAGACTTGTGTGTTTTTAGTAGTAGTAGTAGCAACAAAGTTTCTGCACAATAGACAATTCTGTCAAAAGTCCATGAAAAAATTCCAGGGTTATCTGCTGATCAGTAGAAACCTGAGTAAACTAACACAGACATATATAACAAGCTTTAAAAAATATGCGGAATCAAATCTCAAAAGGAAAAAAAACCCCAAACCCTACCAAAACTATCAAAAGATAATAACAGAAGTTACACATTCCTTTATGCTTTCAAAATAATTCCATATTTATATATAAATTTGTATGTGCTTTTGAAAAGATACATTAACTAACCTAATCGGCTTTAACAGAGCACTGTAAAAGTGTTCAAAATTCATGTAGTGTTTCATAGATTTGACAACTGCTAAAAATTGATCCAAGCTTCAATCAAGGTAACAGGAGATTCTACGCTGACCTCAATTAGCTTTCGATCAAGCCTTAAGAGAATTAACAATCCTCTAAACAGTCGTCACTCATGGGCACATGCATAGAGGGTACAAATTGTTAACACCTTTAGAATGAGCAAAGTTACTCTAATTGAATGGGAGACCAGTCACATTAATATTTTTTTTAAACAATGATTTCATTAAAAGTCTGCTAAGTCAGGCTTGCCCTACTGCTGAACTAAACCTCAAGGCAACCTTAAAAAAATAAATGCAGAGAAAAAGACAACAGAGTCGTCTTTTGAAATTTCAAATTCAACAAAAGGTTCTGAATCAGGCATAGCTTCATAACTGAGAGGCTGGATGGCTGGCAAATTAGAATAACTTTTGCCCAAGAAAAGTTTGTTTGAAGAACAGCAGTGAGGCAACAGCGATTAAGAACAAATAAGCACTTTCCCACTTCTTCAAACCAACTCCTTACTGATCCTTTATGTAGTCTTGTGGTCCTAATTCCCAACGTGAGCAGAAACAGGTAATGCAGAAATTGAGAAGCGGGAGGGATGAGAATTATTTATTATAACCCACTCCCAAATAAGATACAACTTGATTTCATGCACATCATAAAAGAGAAACACAACCCACATTAAGCCTTGATACATACTTCATCATTAGCAAATAAAAAAGTTGTTTGATCGCTAGACATCTATATACAAGATTACAGTTGATTAAGACCGCATTGCAGAGTTCCAAAATTCAGGTTGAGTAACCACAGCCAGCTTTCAGAAGTGGCAATGAAAGCAGAGATATCACTATAATCAAAAGCAACAGGGAAATGAAGAAAACAGAATGCTAATTATTTGTGATTAGTTTCTCCTTTCAAGCAAAAAAAAATCTGACTTGCTGAGATAGTTAAAAAGAGGAGCAGCATGTGATTCTAGCACTTTATACGAACTATATTATCCCAAGTTCAAGCAAGTTACACAGTAAATGAGATAAAATGTCCTCTTTAGTCAGATACAGAAGATACAGACAAACCATCAATAATTTTGCTATACATTGGCCCTAGGTACCATTCAAAAGATGCCAATTCAAAATAGTAGCTTGCATCTTTTTGACCTTCGAGGCTCTTGAAAAACCTTTTAAATGCAATCAGGAATTCCTTTTGCCATGAATATGCCCTGAACTTCCTCTTGCCCTAATTCTTCGTGAGTGGTGAAAGAATTATAGCCCCTCAAATACTTCCCACTGCCATCTAAAGAGGTCACTTGGCAGACCCAACTAAATCCTTAGAATTTCTGATGAGAGTTACATAAATTTCTGAGTGAAAACAATTAGGAAGAAGTTGTTCCACTCACATATCGGTTATTTTTTTAATTAATTTTTGTTGAGACACACAGCACGAGAACGTAGTAAGAACTTCATTTATGCATGAAGAAAACTAAGGGAGGAAAAAAGTCACATTTGAAAATATATCTGGTTCAAACAAGCATATTAAGCAGGGGAGGGGGGAAACGAAAGAAACAAGAAACCTTCAGCATAGATACAGTACCAATTAACTAAGCAATATAAAGCCTCAATAACCCTATTAAAAGGTGCCTTTGGGAAAGTGTGATGTATACAGCAATGTGAATTAGAATGTGGGCATTTGTAATTCAGTCTAACAGGAGGGAATAATATATTAACTACAGTGAAAGATGAATACACAGCTACCCCAGTAGATATGTATGGTCATTTCCCATAATTTTTGGCCTGTGTCAAATTTTAGTCAAGTCAGAATAAACCCCCATACTCAGCAGTGGAAACACTATTTTCTGACAAGTATATTGGACAAAATATTAAAACCTACTAAGTAGTTTGTAGGGAAAGAGGTAGGGTGAATTAATATATTACACCTTCTAAAATACCATTTGAAGTATTTTAACCAGCCCATAGTGACTTCCTGAGGTACCAATTCTCACCACATGAAATATTTAAACCACCAGCTATTCCTCCCTGATTTACACCACAAGGAACCGTAAGTGTTAAAAATCGAGCATTTAGCAGAGGCTGAGGATTGCATCAGTCTGAAGATAAACACTCCACAGCAGTGCCATTGGTAACTGATTAGAATTAATCATCATACTGAAACCTTCATGTTTTAGTTTGAGGGAAGAAAAAGCTCCAAATCTAGACTGAACTCCAAAGTACATGAACATTAATCATAGGGTGGTTTTTTTGTTTTTGTTTTTTTTTTTTAATTTCTTTTGGATAAACAAAGGTTTTAATTATACAGGTCCCTGTTTGTTCTGTTTGTTTCCTAATTAGTGAAAAATGGCAAGTCTCCCAATCTAAGCTCTTTCCCTCTGAAGAATTTAACAATACATTTGGACAGGCACATATATTTATTTGGAGACTACACAATGAATAAAATCCCATTTGCACTTAACAGAGCAAAGTTTGCCAGAATTCAGTATGTGAGCCAAGGCTCCATGCTCTGCTAATGGCAGAAATGGCTGTCCCTGCAGTCAAATACTGGATTATGTACTTTCCTCTTGGCAAGTATAAGCCTGGAAACACCCACGACACCTGTTGTTTATTATAAATGGCGGTATTGAAAATAGACACGTTCCTACTGTGAAAGAAAAATAAAAAAAAGAAGAAAGAAAGAAGTGCAAGGGGGGTGGAAATTATGGACAAAGATGGTAACTGTGAACTCCTAACTGATCCTGCTGAAAGTATTTAACTGCAAAGTGCATATATATAATAACATTCACCTAAAAACCTTGAAACACAAAAGCTTTCTGTAAAGACGGTTAAAGAGTATTGTTAAGGCAAGTTATCATGAAAAATTAGATGAAGAAAACTTACAGAGGTCAGGACCAAAGCCACGAAATTTCAATTCTCGTGACAAGGCAAATGACCAGAATTCTGTACTCTGTTAAATCTGGGCAAGCAGATGTTGTTCAGGGGAAATTCTCTCAAAATATTTAACCACTGTATAACTGAAGCCAGTACTCTTCTCTGTAAGTTTTGTGTAACTACTTTCCAGATCCTACTTACATGAGAATCGTTAACTACTACCAAGTAACAAAGATATGGAATGTGACCACCTCCAATAATTATTTACTCAGAAAGAAAAAAAAAAAAAAAAATTCCACAACCAATTAAAATCTCGTACAGCTTTTACTGCTAAAGTATAAAGAGATTTGAGTTCTACTCTCATTTGTTTAGACTGAGTTATTCTCCTGAATAATTCTCTTACTCGATCTTCTTCCCTGAAGAAGCCACATCCCAGTTTTTTCTTGAGAAAAAACTTTCTGCATCCAATATCAGCAATCACATTGATTTGCCTTTGTCCACAGCTTTTGAGATGATAATGGAATTATACTGGCATGAGTTTTAACTGTATTAATTCCTACCAGTAGGATATTGTGATCAGATCTCAGGTCCTGATTTTGCTTACTCCTTTTGAGTATACTTACTCAAGTGAGTATCTCTTTCAACAAGTCATTTTACATAAAAAAAAAATAACAGCAGTAAAAATTATACTGCAGATCAGATGCTAATTATTTCTTTTAGCTTGCAAATAGCCATGGCAGTACATAGCTCCTACCTACAGACTGAATACCTTACAGCACACAGCCTACTCCCAGGATCTTTGTGATTAAGCAAGCTATTGTTACTGTGCTCTTTTAATTGTGAGAAACAAAGGCACAGAAAAAGTGTCCATAGGAAATCCACAAAGATCTAGACATTAAAAGTAGACTTCCAAAGCATATAAAATATCCAAACTGTAAGATTTCTTTTTTCCAGTCAGCTCTTCTATTGTTTCCCCAAATTAAACCATGTTTCTCCCACTTCTCACACCCTACAGCCAATCATCACAGTGGACAATTCACCCCTCCACATTTTTACACTTCCCATCTCCTCCAGTGCACTCAGTGTATTTTCCCTATTCCAAAATTGCCTTTGCATTTCTCTAACCCATCATAAAAGGAAGCAAACCTACTTTATGAGTATTTTTGTATAACTTGGCTTTGAGTCTGGCTTCCACACCCATCAGCTGAAAGGCAGACCTGCTCAAAGCTGTCAACAGAACAAAGTCAAGCTGAGCTGCGCCATGATTTATGCAGGTAGGGCCAGACCTGTCAGTTCCACTGTCATGACAGCGGGGAGGAATGGAGGGGCAGAACTCTTACTGCTGAAATTCTGGATTCACTACATCACAAATCCAACACCGATTCCAAAATGACAGAATGAAGTATGTAATTCAAAAAAAACCAAACAAAAACAAAACAAAAAACCCCCACCACATTTCCCTAGCCAACAGGCCAACAGCAGGATAAATAAATTGGGAGACTATATTAATACTGGAAGCCTGAGAGCAGACTGCTTATTTTTTCCCCCTTTAGATTCCAGACTGAGGCTAAAATATTTTGGTTAAACAGAGGCACAATAAAGAAAAAACACAGTTTGATTTATGATTTAAAGAGATCACACTTATTCTAATATTACTATTTATTAGCATTTCTTAAAACTCTGTTAGAATCTAAAACTTTCAAAACCTTAAAATTCACCTGGACAAACCCACCTACATTTCACTCCAAGCAGGTTTTATGTGGTTGAATTTGTAGTTCAGTTATTAAATGATTGGTTTGCTACCAATTTCCCAGCATTACCCAAGTCATCTGATGAAAATCAGAATTTAAATACTATGACAGTCCATATTCCAGCTCCTCTCATAACTGTTAAATCATGTCATTTGAGGAGGGGAAAAAAAGAGTTCTGGTCAGCTGCCAAGATTAAACATACTAAATGTAGTGTTTCACCTTGGTGATGCATTTCTATTTATTCTCACAATTAACACATACATTAGCAAAATGGATCCATATATTACACGTTCAGACACCTCTGAAACTCTTAGGAAATCTATTATTCAATGCAGTCAGGGAATTTAGAAATGCAACCAGTATTTCCACTGTAAGAAACACCTGTAGAGGTTGGTAATCACTCCACTTAAATTGGCTTATACCCACTTGTGGACACTTATTTGTGGAAGACTTGTGAGACATCCATGTAGACTAGAGGAAATGGCCTAAAGCTTCACCAGGGGAGGTTTAGATTAGATATTAGGAAGAATTTCTTTACTGAAAGAGTAGTCAGGTGCTGGAATGGACTGCCCAGGGAGGCGATGGAGTCACCAGCCCTGGAGGTGTTCAAAAAATGTGTAGGCACTTCAGCAGATACTCCAGTGGGATGGTGAGGTGTTGTGGGTTTTGTTTTGTTTTGTTTGTGGGGGGGAGGTGTTTGTTTGTTTGTGGTTTGGTCGGTTTTTGGGTTGATGGTTGGATATGGTGATCTTAGACATCTTTTCCAGTCATGACAATTCTGTGATTCTGTGACGTAGAGCCAGGCTAACCAGAGAGGTTTCATTGGTCTTTCTGCCTTCAGCAGGAAGAACACTTCACTGGCATTATGGAGATTCCTTGACAGTGTTGGCTTTTTCACTAAACGATCTTAATTTGAATTTTTTTTTTAAGGGTTGTACCAAATCTGTAACATTTTGGAGTAGAAGACTGACTCTCACCATTTTACAGCACTGTGCCTAGCATAGCTGAATTCTGATCTTGCTCAGGGTCTCCGAATGTTGCTGTAATAGCTACTTGCTGACACTACTAGAACGACGATCTTAGAAGATACTTAACTTTTAGCTTTATTAAGTATAATTCCTATATGCTGCAGGTTATAATGCTTACAAATATGTTTGGCACTGTTAAATTCACATATCTATAGCAGCTGCTTGAAGTGCCAGAATCAGCTTAATATAAACTGGCCTTAATACAAGGGAAATGATTGGTATTAATGTATTTGGAGAGATGCAGAGAAGATTCTTTAACATAGTAAGCTTCCTTAACATGATCTGTTCTGAAGCTTCCTTTTCTCAATTCATAAGTGAAGTAGCTCATGCACACACGAGGCACGCAGGATTCACAGACAATTAAGAGAACTAGAATGACTGGTCTCAAGTTTCCCAAACGAAGAGGAAGGGAAAAAAAATAATAAAAAAAAATCCACCATCATCTGTCCTCTTCCTTATCAAGGGATCATGTCCACGGCAATTTCTTTGTTGGCATTTTGCTTCCAGCTGCTTGTTAGATTCCTCACTCATCCTAGTACACACACCCTCTGCTATCAGGCTGTAACTACAAAATGAAAACTCACTGTAGAAAAAAAGGGCATCTAATTGCTTCCTTTCTCGGAGGTGCATCATTCAGTTCTCCTGTACGACTGATACAATCTGACATGAGCATTGTAATTCAATGCATCAACTAGAAAATGTATAAAGACAGCTTTTCTGAAAAGGCAACCACATTTTTTTTAGAATACAAGAAGGGAATAGTAAGGAAACCTAATGTATGCATTACCTTTATCTTGACAGGAGGAATATATAAAATGTACAACAGCAAGCAGTATCGTGTATATCATTACACACAAAAATTTAAGTACCTATAAATGTGGACAATAGTCTGATATCTTGTCATCAATATCCTGATATACTGTCAAAGGAACAAGCCTGGATCTTAGAAATAGACAATATGTGGTGGAGTTGCTTTTTATTTTTTAAATTAATGATGTGGAGATTATATATAAAAGACAGGGGAAATGTGCTCTTCTGCAAATAGTAAATATGTATCTCTTATAATGTTTGCTGAAGATTATGCTTTCCTATAAGCAATTCAATTTTAATCCATTTACTTTACATATTGAATAACATCAAAACTAAAGGAAGGCTTTCTATCACTAACATACAAACAAAAGCCTAAGTTGGCTTGAGACATTCAGGGTTTTTCCTCATTTTATCCCTAAACTCCCTTCTTCAGGGATTTCTGAACCATACTGGTGTCAGCAAAATACCCGTGCATGCCATTCTGGACTGTTTTGCTAATGAAAGGTCTAAAAATAAAATTCCACAGAAAATAAGTAACAATGTCTGAGACAAATATGTGACTGTCTAGTAGAAGACAAAGTGGTTAAAGATACTATTTTTTTCTGGACATGCTCAGTGACATGATTATGAAAATTAAATATGAAAAGCCTGGCACCTAAATCCCCGTTTAAAGTACTATGATTCTCAAGAAGAGTCACTGGATATTCTGCTTTCTTGAAAAACAACCCACTGTGAAAATAAAGTCAGCTTTTTTTACTCTTTTTTAAGATCATGTATAAATCACATTCAGTCATTGTCTGGGATGCAAGTACAAGATGCTTCTTAGTTATCCATCACTCAAAGAAGTATATAGGAATACTTTAGATTTTTCAAATGAACCTGAAAGAGTTGGCAATTGCATGTGTGTGGACAAGCTGATATCCCATTTTATATAGAGATGATCTCAAACAAGTAAAACCAATCTTTTGTATTTCTTCACTTTGTTCTGAAATAAGCACCAGGCCATGAATGTGCAAGCAAATGGTCAAGTACTACTCCTCAGCTAACATAGAAAGTCCTCAGCATTTCATTTTATCACAAATTATAACATTATGGAAAGGGCAAGTGCCTACAGTCATTACTCAGCCTGATAAAAGAAATCAAACATCAGTACGACTGAATGACAACATACTCCAGTTCATTTCTTCCTTGGAATCCATTAACCTCTTTCATATGCGAGCTCTAACAGATTTTTTTTTTTTTACTTTTTTGTATCTAGGTGCAAGGGGTTTTATTATTAGTTACTCTATCACATGCCGGTCTAAAAATGTACTCTGCACACAGCCCGTAGTTAGAGGGCTCACAAATTAAATGGCTACCTTCTTTAGTAGCCAGAAAATATCACTATGGAAAATAAAGAGGTCATCTGTGATATAAACCTAAAATTCAACAAGATACCTGTCCACTGTAATAGAGAAAGACTTAAAAGCCATACATGACAGGGGAGAGGAAAAAAAAAAAAAAAGGCATCAACTCCCATTGATAACTGAAAGCTGTGTTTTAGTATCTTTGCAACCCTTCAGTAGCATCGTACTCTGCAAGAAATCTAATTGAAACGAGCAGAGAAAAGTACCTTGCAGTGCAAGTAAAGGTCAGAGAAGACTGAACAGAAACAAATACTGAACTGGAAAAAACACAGCATTGCATTACGTCCATCTTCATTGACATACTGTGCATCTACTCTACCTAGAGAAAAACAATCTCTGTAATTTCAGTTGTCGAAATTAATGATGACTTCAATTAATATCCAACATAATTTATTATTAATATGAAACATCTCTGTATTCCTCCATTTCCTTCACCCTTTTCACAATATGTATACATCTATATTTGCTCCTCTGTTATTCCAAAACCAAAGTAAGAAGAGTCTACCAAGCAGTATGCAAATACCTGCATAGCTATGCTTATTTATTAATAAAAATTAAGGAATGGCGTTATGATATGGCAAACACATGATGTTTTAATAGAGTAGCCTTGGGCAGCAGTAGTACATGAATAGTGTACACTTCTTTTAGTCAAGTAATTTATGATACATTGCACAGGCCCTATGGGATCTCAGAGCAGCTTTTTACAATCAATTCATGAAGCAGAAATACAAATGGTTTTTGCAGATGTTTGTAACACTTCTCTGAGTCCTAAAGTGGTAAATTCTATGGTTATGCACCATCCCACTCCCCACCCCCCAAAAAAAACCTAAAACCAAAACCAAAAAAAACCCCAGCAACTGAAAACTCTTGAATTTGTTATCCTCACTTTTACTCCTCACCCACCTGCCACTCATGCACTCTTTAAACCACAGGCACAAAGCCTGTTTTTCTGACTGGTAAGTGCAACCATACAAAGCCCCCAAGAGCTCCAAGGCAGAGAACCATGTTGTTTAACCTTCTGTGTTCCTTTGTGCTAGGAAATGAATATAAGGATTACTCAAGCTGCTTAGTCTCATGGGTTCCGTTTGTTTGTTCTGAATTTTTCTTCATTACACTTGTTCAGTGGGTGAGCCTGGGAAACAATGCACAAGAAATAATTGGAATTTAAGAGTTTTGAGTTTAAATTACGGATGAAGTATTGAACACTATATTCACAAAGAAAAAAACCCTACACTTATTCTTACCTCCAAGAGATCCATTTCTTTAAACAAGTAACAGCTCACCTCAAAGCTACAATGATTTTCTGTTTCTCACTATTTTGCATAGTTGCTGGTGTACTCTTCAGGGCAAGGCCACCCTTTTGAAAGACTCCATCCCCCCCACATCCAGCATGCTGGGGAGAGAGTCCCACTGCCCCAGTCCTTTCCCTTCCTTTCCCACAAACCCAACAAACCACAGCCCCTTAGGACTATGGTTGATCCAGAAAACTAAAAAGAGCTTGGTGCAGCTACAAGCGCTGCCCCACAGGCATTCATACCATCTAGTAGTTCAGCTGCACTTATGTGAAGTAGCTTGCCCATGTCACTACTTATGTCAAGTAGTGCAACTGGGAACAGTTCAAGGAACAGGAGAGGCAGGAAATGTGTCCAACTGGAAATACAGACAAGACGAGACTGTTGTGGAGCACTTAGCGTTACAGAACTGTGTTGTTCCATAGCACTCACCCACAGTGTTTGGGAATGAGTGCTGCCCTTTTTTATTTAGAAATACAGACGTAGCCTCATGGTCTCTGAACAGCTAATAGGCTATTACAATAAGGTTATCTGGAGCTATGAATGGCTACCTTCATTTATTTTAAAGGATTTAAGATATGCAGGAGTCCTCAGACACACAAAGGACTTGAAGTTACAAGTTTGCATTTCAAAGAGATTATTGCTTAAAATCCACTATGTACAGATTGACAACAGCTTAAATATTTGATTTTGCAATAGTTAAAAAAATGCCTGTCTCTGCTAGCAACACAGGCACTAAACCAGCTACCACCACTGAATGTATGAAAAACCATGTAGCATATAAACAAAAGTTACAGAATTCCTTAGGAATTATATAGTCTGAAATGAAACAAATAGTATTTAACAAATTTAATTTTCAGGATAACTGATTTTGTAACCTTCCCTAGATTTTTAACCAACAAAGCTGAGAAATTAATAAAATAAAAATCAAGGCTTAATTTGATCATCTCTCCAAATTTCACTTGACTCTAAGTGTGCTAGAAAGGAAAGAACAAAGATACAAATCCTGATACTGTTTCTTTGTAAAACACAAACAAAAATATTTTGTATTAATAATTTAGCTAAACCATTCTTCATGTATTCTAAAACAAGAAACCCTCTGATAGTTGTGGGGTTTTTTTAACCATATTTGACAACTAAAATTACTCTTCCCCAAAACCCTAACCATTTCTTTGTTTCTCCTGTGCAGGTGAAATTTGCATATGGAAAACAGTTACTCACAAAATTCAAGATGATCTGTCTAACACTGAAGAGATACGGATAAATTTTTTTCATTAGAAGAATTTAACACTTTCTATATCCAGTACATACAGAAGCTGTATTTCACACATCAGTTTTTGATCATAATTTATACACAGACTTTGCCTATTGCAGTAACTCCTTACTAGAAACAAATAATTAATAATAATAATTAATAATTAATAATTTCACCACTCTGGAAACATACGCTTGATTTCAATACTATAACCCAAACATGCTCATACATGTAGCAGTCCTAAATGACTTGTGTCCTTCAGACTGTTTATTTGAATAAATAGAATATAAAAGTCATTTGTATCTTTGCCTTTATGAAGTAGTCCTTCACAAATACAAGTTCAAATAAGAGAGTAAAGAGCTTCAAATTAAAGGAAATTACATAGGAACAGGGATATTTTATCCCTGTACCTTAGCCATGTTAAGATAACAAAGAAAACCCCATAGCTGTGTGGTTGAAAAACATTGCTAACACCTTTAAGCCCTGAAAAATATAATTCTAGTCTCCTTTAAAATAAAAAAAAAAAAAAATCAAATATTATTAGAGGGATAATAAGCAAGCTAACTGAGCTTTAAGATATCTCAGTCTATGGAATATATTGTCAGCCTTATTCAAGTGTGGCGATAGTACCTACTTGTCTCTAAATTATAGCTATGCATTTGCCAACGCTGTCTTCTCTGTTGCCTCCTTGATTCACAAACTGAGTTCCTAATTTCTTCTATATACCACATGCAGTGACACTATTCTTATAGTAGAGAATAGACTATTCTCTCATAGTAGAAACAGGAATTGGAAAACAAAGAGATTCATTGAAACAGCTACCTAGGGCACACACAAAAAGCACTCACAAACCATTTCCAGGACCTAATTTGCACGTCATGCTTTTTCCTTCAATCCCATACCATGTATCAATCATAAAACAAAACAAAAGCACAAAAAAAACCAACCAACCAAAAAAACCCCCAACCAAACAAAAAACCCAAACAAACAAACAAAAAACAAACCCACAACCAACCAAACAAAAATACTCTGAACAAGTACTCATGCATTTTCTTTGCAGAGGCAGTACCCTTTAAGTCACTGGTACCAGATCCACACTTAGCTTAGACTTCTCTAAAGCAACAGAAACTTCTGTCACCTAAAGACACAAGACGCTGTGAATGTACATTAGCAAGGAAGTCAACAGGTAGATAAAGAATACTGCACAGATTTACCTCCATCCCATACCTTCTAACTACTGTAAAATGAAAACTTGTGTACAACATTTCCTTTAAAAGGTGCTCAATGTGCCTAACATCTCAAGATCCGTTTCCAAATTGTTCTAACAACAGCAGGTCTCTCCCTTCATTAAAGTAAACTGTAATAGCATCAGGTTAAAGAAAGGTAACAGGTTAACACAAAAATAAATCAACACTCAAAAAGGATGAAACATTATGAAATGCTGTAATATTTTAATGAGCTCACCAAGGTACATATGGCATGTGCAGAAAACAGATTCAAGTTTGTCCTTTTTGATATTTTTTTTCTCATATTACCTGATGTATGCTAGCATGCCCCCCAAATTTTAGTGTTTTTAATGAAAACAGCTTTCAGTTTATGAATATATTTCTGGAACCAGAAAAGTGTAAGACATCAAAGACCTATCATGTCACTAACACACCTGTCAAAAAATGATGCAGAAATTCTTATTACAGTGCACTGGCCTGTTTAGTTCAATTATAATGAGATGAGGCTTTCATCATTTCCCATTTGGAAGCAGTTTCATCATTTGCTGAAATTCACTCTTAAAGTAATTTTGGTCCTAAAATACAACATAAAGTCCTTTTTTCTTCAATTTTTCCTTGCTGCTCTTGAGATTTATATTTTATATTAGGGAAAACAATCTCTATCCTTCCAGGGTGTTTGCACTGCTCAATCACTTGCTTGTGGTTATTCACTGGACTTCTTCTTAGTGCAAATATCTCATCTCCTATAGCTACCTATGGAAAAATTTAGATTGAATCCTGCTAAGTATCTTACCCATTCGGATTATATTTGCTCTTTCAGTAAGAAGGGAAGCCAAATATCCCTTTTATAGCTTTTTAGCGCACTATCTCTTCGCAAGAGGTGACAGAGTCAAGAAATCAGATTAATGCAGTCGTTCGGTGTGTGGCAATATTAAGACTTATATTGGAGCGTTTACCTCAAAGAGGTTTTTGAGAATGAAAACTTGTCTGTTATGGTCTTACCATTTTGATAGTACTACCTATTATGGAATCTACTGTTCTGAACCGCAGCGTTTGATGGCTGCAAAATTTAACAGAAAAGCAATGCATTCACTGCTCCACAGCAGTCATACTTCAGCATTCCCAGGATTCACTTTCATATGCAATATGTAGGAAAAAGCTTTGCCAATCGTACGAGGCTGTCTTTCCTATGATCTGTCTGCACCCTTTTGCAAGGATGACTTCAATTCTGCCCTTGAAGCATGGTCCCAATATTGTTGCCAAGATGAACAAAATTCTTCCTTGTCCTGTATTTCTCTTATCACAGAATTTCTGTAGACAATCTTCAGCCAGTTCTGCTGGCATGATGTCTTTTGCTTTCCAATTACATTCTTCAGCAACACAATAGAATACAGCCCCACAGAGGAGTCACAGCTGTGCTTATTGTGGTACCAACAGCTATCTTATGAGGCTATCATCACTTGACACAGATACTAATCTAACAAGATATTGGCAATGTGACCTGCAGATATACTGAGCTTTGACTTACTTCCGAAGCAGCAGCAACATACAAAAAAGTGCTAGTGATAAAAAATATTTTTTTTGTGGAACCAGTGTGCCTTTCCACACACCATTGCCTTGCTGATGCCCTTGAATCTTTCCAGGCTTCCCTAGACCTTAACAGAGAAGAGTCCTGACCCAGAAGAATGAAAAGGGCTGCAGAGGAAGTTTTCCACTCCCTGCTTACTATGGTTACTGCCTAAATGAGAGGTGAACTTGAAAGATCTTCAAATTCCCATCATAATACAAGCCATGTCGTGGATCTTGCTTAATACACTACTTTTTTAGAAAAAGCATCTTTATGGCACTTACTGAAATGATACTTTCTAATTTAATAGTCTTAATTACTCTTAGATGCCAATAATGTCAGAAATAATTAATCCAAACCCCAATATAAAGAACTAACCATTAATTGTTAATTTTATCAGGGACATTTAACAGTTCTCATACAAGCC
>JAAGNO010017929.1:0-116598 GCA_033439905.1 Ceryle rudis
AAATAAAATAAAATAAAATTAAAAAAAAAAGGAAGAGTAAGTAGGGAGAAAAACAAGTGACTTTTTTCTTACCTTGAAAAACTACTTTCTCATTTTTCCTGGAAGATTTTCTGAAGGACTGAAAAGCCTTCTGAATCTTTCACAGCAGATGGACAGGCAGTGGGTTTCACAAGGGCAGCATCTGGGTGTTCAAGCAGGCATGCCTGCCCCCATTTCCCTGCTGCCCATTCCCCACTCATCCCACTTGCATCTCAGTCACTGTGTGGAAAAGGAGACCGAGGAACCAGAGATGATTACTTGCGCTGTTACATCAGCTTGTCCCTAGCAGTTGTGTCCAACTACAAACCTCCAAGTGGGAGGGCTTGGTCCATAGAAGCACTGACATGAGGGAAGGATCTGTCATGCCCATTATACAGCTACCCATCTTATTGTGCTTTCTTCTGAGTTTCCTTCATTCAAATTCTGTAAGGAAAGAAAACATAATCTTGCTTTTCTCCATTATAAACTCTGCTGTACTTTGGAGATGGTTATGAGAAGAAGCACTTGTTCTATGCTACAGGGTTTACTGTTTTACTTTGAATTTGAGGTAAGAATGGGTCTTCTGCAATTCTCTTACTGCTGCTTTCTGGGAGTTTATATTTTGTATGAGGCTGAATCACATCAAAGGATTAAACCATGCTTTTTTCCCCAGCGATAGTTTCTAACTACTGCTTAACTATAAAACGGAATGAGGAATTAGATGGGCAGCAGAATGACAGAGAGTTCAACATAAACATTCAAAATGAAAAATAAACTCACCCGGGAGTGGAGAGGAGGAAAACAACAACATATGCAACCCATTTTATAAATCAGGACAGTCTTGAACATTTCAGCTATTGCTTCATCTTGGCAGAAGTAAAGCCAGAAAAAGGCAGATTACTAGAACTCCCCAGCTTTAGGGTTTGTATGAAGACAAGGTGATTTATTCTGGTGACTTTCTCTACTGAGCTTTATGATCTGATATGTTGATGTATAATTATGTATCATGGTTCCATAGGTCTAATGCAAAAAGTCTTTCATTTCCAGGTATGACTTTCAAGCTGTCATTTCACAATATGCAGTCCCTAACCACTCATATCTGCCTCCCCACATTGTACCACCTCCACAGCTGTGTCAACAAAACTGTTTGTGGAACTACAATCTAAACTGGATCACTGAACTGATTTGGATTAAAAATAACATATACTTTGGAGGAAACAGGGCATGGGAATGAGCAAGCAGAAAAGGGCCAACAGAGGTGGTGGGGAGGAGAGAGGATGGGAACTCATTAGAGTCTCACCACTGGAGCTGAGCTATTGTGTAAGTGAATTCATACTCACCTTTTAGCTAGCACAGCCAAGCTTTTCACCTAGTATTAATCAAATTAGACACATTGAACTCTGATTCCCATTACATTTAATGCAAACAAGGGGACAAATTCCATGAAGAGCTTATGACTTGTCAGTCAAGACTACATCCATTCCATGTGCTGTTCATACTATACCAGATGAGTCAGTAGCAAACAACGCTACTGCAAATGTCTAACCCAGGCCTCATGAAAGGTCAGTGAAGGTACACCTTGCTAAATAAGCAAGAGGCAAGGAGTGAGTTCTAGTCCTGGTCTTAATCACCTGCAGATTAGTTAACTCACTCTCCACCTCTGCAGTGGCCTGTCACATCTTGCTCGTTCAAGGCTATTCTTATATAAAAGGACTAACCTGAAGCAGTGTGGGTACAGATCAGCAGAGACACATGGACTCCCATCCCTCTTTTGTTACACAATATTGTGAGACCTGACTGCCCTTCCTTTGCTTTCAGCAGGCTCTAGGTCAGGATGCAAAAACTAGAATGCCTAAACAAGTTAATCATTCTCGATTTTCACACAAAAAGATGTAAGCAACACAAATACGCTCGTAGCCCCTCTGTATATTTTGCTTAAAATAGATCTGGAACCAAAGGAATTCAGGGACTGAATTAGAAACTGACTCAATGAAAAGATGATTCCTTCTTGTAAAAAGTCACCATGATTACCCAGTGATCTGGAATAATAATTTAATGACATCAGTATGTCAAGTAAACAATTCCACAAACAAACACTGGAGTGACCCACATGTAATTCCCTTATTTATAGCACAAGTATCAACAGCACATAAAATTGTAATTACATGTACTAGCTCATTTGCCATAGGTTAATCAAATAGCTGCAAAAATAATTGCTAATATGTCATCAGCCTGCATAATGCTTTTGTCATATCTTAAAATATTGTTTCATGTATTTATGTCATCTTTCTCCTAGTGAACAGTCATTTCCCAGATGCCCTATCAATCCACATAAATAAAAAGCCTAAGTAATTTGCTAACTTGGAGCAGTGAGGATAGAGTTAGACTTTTGTTATCAAAACGCCCTTGGGATTATGTCTGGAAGTGAAGTGACTCTGTTTAACAGAAAAAGATATGATCTTATGTACTCTTGTGAAGAAAATCAGCACCAACAAATTAGTGTTCCCTAATTTTATTGTCATTATTCTTTTATCAGCTGTTGACCCAGAAATAGTTGTGATCTGCAATCTAGCCTGTTCTGTGCTAGGATACAAGGAAGTACAATATCAAAGTTAACATATCAAAGTCAGGTTTGATGGAGAAAAAGAAGTCAAGGTTTATGATTTCTCTGAGTGTAAAGCCTGTGAATACTGTTGATAAAGTAGTGGGTAGCATTTGTGGGAAGAGACATTCAAATGCTCTGCCTTAATTCTGCTTAAGCAAAGGTTATTTTTCAACAAGGTTGTGATTGTCATTGTCATAGACCAATTAGTGCGCTGTGTCTTATCTTTTGCCAAAAGCACTGTGTAATTCTTCATGTACTGTGGCTCTTGTATGGAACATTTGACAGTGAATCACACACACACACACACATATGCACATCCCAGATAATTAATCAGGCTTGAATTTACCAGGGGAGCTACAGGGAAAGCAGGTTTTCTTCTAGCAGAGGTTGCCATGGTGTAAGCTTTTGCCTCCTGTATCAGAGGCAGAGCACTGTGACTGTGCAACTCCTCCTTCTGATCATAGATGTCTTTAGCCTGTTAAGAAAAATCATCATTTTTCTTGTATTCCTTCAGTGTCACCCACAAGCACCAGACTGGTAGATAACAAAGCCACAATTTTTAATACAAAATTCACACTGCATTTTTTTTTTCCCCAGAAATTATTGCCAAAATTTAATAGATGCAGCCTATATAATTTTGAGGGAATGAATCTATACCCTTTGACTTGAAGAAGAGTTGCAGAAGGGAATAACAGACTTTGCCTACCTGAAAATGCCTCCATGTTTTTATAACATCTAAAAAATGAAATTATAGTGGAAAAGAAGATTCAGTGAACAATAGCTTTCCATATGTGTTCTTTGAGGAGACACAGAGTTCAAAGATTATGATTTAACTGACTCTTAGAAATGGTGGAAACAGAACAGGATGATTTTCCAAATTCTGGAACAGGAAGATCTGCAGTATCTAGAGTAACAAGCAATTTCTGGGTCATGGTTTCACCCTACAAAGCATTTATCTGTAAGATTTTCAGTTCCGTGTTCAAACTTAGAGCATAGTGCCACAAACACTCTTTCCGCAGAGCTGAGGGTCTGTGCTCAGCCACATGCCACAGTGCAGAGTGGCAGGAGGAGGAAGGAGAAAGGTTATCTAAAGCTTATGTCACGAAACCTTATCTTGAATATGTTAATTATCAGATACTCAAATTAGGCAAATCAAAAGACTAGAAAACACAAGCTCTTCTAAAAGAAATTAATGACAGTTCAGACTAACCTGCCAAAGACTGACACAGCAAAATTCATTAGTCACTCAAAGGAAAAAAAAAAAAGAGGGGGAAAAAAAATTAAATATTTTATTTAGCTAGGAGTTGTTTATCTAGTTCCTAAAGGCAAGGTATGCCAACCAAGGAGCATAAAAATTATTCTTTATGGATTTTGGTCTGACTTGGGCAAAAAAAAATTATTTTAATTAACTTTTCTGATGTACAGATATCAGTTTCTTCTTGTAGGCATTGAAAAACTTGTTAGGAAAGTGATGGGATCCATAAATAAAACAAAGGAATTAAAACCTGTAAAACATTACTGGCAAGCCTGAGCAGATAGTTTTTAAAGCTATAGCTAAAGTCATTGCAGACAGCAGCTCAAGTTACTTTGAAATAAATTGTTTTCTGGAGATAGCTGGCAGAGATTATGTTCCCTTATATATGGAAAAATAAGGTGAGAACTATTTCTAAAATACCTAGAAGGTCTGGATTTAAGACAGTTTTCCAGCTACTTCATAACTAATAAGATTTACAGAAAGCATAGGATGTCCTGTTTTATAACTAGAAAAACAAAAAACAGCAAGACTATCCACTTACCTGTATTTCCCTTCAAAATTTAGCTGTAAAGTAATACTACTTGTTTAGATTCAAAACAAAAGTTATGTTTAAAAGCTCCAGCACACTGAGTGGATATCGCTATAACCCCTGTCCAGGTATCAGTGGAGAGCTCAACACAGTTTTATTAATAGTTAAGAATAGTGTTCTCAGTTTCCCCAGCATGAGTCATGAAGCTGAGTAGGCAATTATGTAAGACAGCTTTTGGTAAGTATGGAATGACATAAATTAGTTACAAAAACTTAGGACCATTTTATGAAATACTATGTTGTTTATTCCCTACAGCTTCAGTAAGTAATAAGGATTGTCTGCATCTCAAAAATTGCTAAAAGTTATGTTGATAAATTTTATAGGTAGATTACTGTGTATTACTAAAATTTGTGAAAAGTAAATTGCTAGATACCGATAAGGATCCACGAGAACAAAGAATCATAGAATCATGGAATGTTTTGGGTCAGAAGGGACCTTTAAAGGTCATCTAGTCTGACCCCCTGCACTAAGCAGGGACATCTTCAACTAAGAAAACAAGATGATCAAGGACAGGATTCCTGGATGGTGTAAATCAGAATCAGTTCCTAGATTTCAAAGAATGTATATTAATCTGTATCTGCTGAAGACTCAATTCTGTAAGTACACCGATGCAGACAACAGTTCAGTGAATTTATTTTTCCCCTGAGGGTCTACATATAGAGTCCTGTTTATCTCATTCTCACTCATAACAACCCACATGTTCAGAACCTACCCAGTGTGATCAAGAATGGGGAAAACAGTGCCATAGATTATCTAGAATCAGAGACCTGGAGCTTTGGGAAAGGGATTTTTGTTCCCGTGTTTGGTTGCACTTGAGGACTTACCTATTGAGAGTATTTTTCCAGTCTTCAAGTAGGTTCTTGGCAGTTTTTTTCTCAAAAGCAGCACTTTGTCTAGGATTCCCTGACAGCAGGGACATCATTGCCACAGAGTGCAGAGAAGCCCTCAGAAACCAGACCACCATCCTTACTTCGCCACACAGAGAATTGTCTTCTGAAAGGTACTAGACCAACAAAACTGTAAGTCCAGATAGAAAAGCAAGTAGATTTTCAATGTTTTTACAAATATTTCTGAAAGGAGATGATGGCTGTGTATGTCACCAAAGACCAATTCCTCACCAGTAAACCCTGTAGAAGTATAGTGGCTGGTAGAAACAAGAGCAGCTTCATGTCTGAAATAGCTTGTGATGCAGAGCAATGAGGAGGATAGGCTGAACTGTTAAAAAATTAATTTATTTCAAAGGATATGTTTCATACATAAGATCACTTCAGGAGTGGGTTAACAGAGTCAGCAACTTCAGTAGAGGAGAGAGAAAGCTAAATTGATCTGAAATATGAGGGTAAGTGCTTCCATTTTGTGCTCTCAAACTAGCATCTGGGGAAATAAAAAAATGAGCAAAAAGAGTCTGAGAACAGTGGTCCCACACTTTTTTTTTTTTAATTTTATGGCTGTTCTTAACCCTTTAATTTTATTTGCAGACTTCTGCATGCCCTCTTATTATCAAGGTTCATGGCAAGCAGTTCAGATGATTCCAAGGACTATACATGGACTACTTACTGCAGACTTTCATTACACAGTCTGGAAATGGCATAGCTTTTATCTGCTGCTGATTACCACCTACAAATACTTTGTTCTACAGAGAGTTTATTGGACAAGAATCAATTGTCCTGAAATAAAATTGCAGTGATGACTTTAAAGTCTCAGATAATGTTTTACATGATAAGGATTATTTCTATAAAGAAACCTAGAAATGTCTTTCTAGCTCCCTTTCCCTTGACCAACAACAAGTTTGTAGCTGAAATACTAGGAATTTTATTTGCTGTCTTTGGAGCTGAGCAGATATTTTAACCCTATTGCTTATATTCTTAGTAATTTCAAATCTCTATTCACTCAATTATTCTTTAAAAAGTGTCTTAACTATCTACCAGACATAAGTTGATCAGATAAAGCTTTATCTCTCTTCTTGCTTCTTTGCTAAAAACGGACAAATACTATTAAGAGATAAAGTGAATTCTAATGGACATTTCTATTTTGTGATATCAATATTTTACTTCATATTGGACAGAAAAACTAATTATACACCCTTATTTTAGTCATTCTGAGGCAGATTTTAGACAGGAAAAGTCTGTGGATTTGAAAAATGGCAAAACAAAATATATCACTGAAATTCATTTAAAAGGTACCTACATCACACCACACACAGGAGCTGGTAGGGGACACTTTACATTCTGCATCTAGTTGCCTGGCATGTATCAACATCTTCAAGGTTATCCCTCATCACATGAGAGGCATCAGTTTCCACTGAGTGTGGAAGCTACTGTTACAGCAAGCTTAAATTCGGAACGGTTGTCCTCCCCTGTTTGTAATAGTGTTTAAAGCATTTGTGACTATCTCACAAGATCTTTCTGGTCTAAGGAATTCTGCTGTTTTACAGTCCAGGGTACAGAGTGTGCTGTGCTCTGGAATATCTACTATCTGTACTTCACATACAGTTGAGGCATGAATCATTCTATAGTAAGTCAATTCCTTATTACATTATAGATTGCCCCTTGTCTATAGATTTCTTTCTACCCATGTTAGAATAGCTAAATCTTTTTGTGCACTACCTTTATTAAACCTAAACCTTGAAGATATATTGTCTTATTTGATTTATGTATTTTATATTAAAATAACATAATAATAATAAAAAATATTTATCTTTTCTGTAAGCTGAAACCCCCTCCCTTCCCCTGGAAATATCCAGATATTTAAGAGACTTCTGAACGCATAACAATCTTGAAAGACTTTTGCCATACAATAAGAGAGTTTAAACTCTGAAACAAAATCATCTTACGAAGTCATAAATTATTGAGTATTGCCATTCAAATTACACAGCCTATTTAAGCTCCAACAAACAGGTCCTTTTTTGGGGGGGGGGACAACCACTGAAGTACAAGAAATACCACTATTTGAAAAAATCCAAACTATCCTGTTTTCATGTCATGAGTAGAAGGAAGTCAATGGACTGCTTTACAATGGTATTTACCACCTATCAGCACCCATAGGTGCGCACAGTGGAATGACCTTTCATTGAAGAGAAAATACAGCTTTAGAAGCATAGCCTCTCAGTACTAATTTTAGAAGATCTGGAAAAGGCAAACACATTACTATGGAAAATTCATGGAGTATATCACATATATGGACATGCTTGTGAGGCTGGAATGACTGTGGAACACAAAACCGCAGCCTGTGCTTCTATGTTAGTGATTTAATGTAGCAGAGCAGGTTGGTTTTGACATGCCTTTGCCTTGCTTTTATACTCAGAGATATGATATACAGCCAAGCACATCACTGGCGTTCACAGCACTTTCCCTCTGGAGCGAATCAAGGTTGAAGAAACACAGAGGGCCGCTGCCCAGAACATCTCATCTGCAGCATGTGATGGCTACACTGTTTCTGATACAAGCCAGGATTCTGTTGGCCTTCTTGGCCAGCTGGGCACACTGCTGGCTCATATTCAGCCATCTCTCAGCCAACACCCCCAGGTCCTTTTCCACCAGGCAGCTTCCTAGCCACTCTTCCCCAGGCCTGTAATGTTGCCTGGCATTGTTGTGACAGGACCCAGCACCTGGCCTTGTTGAACTTCACACCACTGATCTCAGCCCATTGATCCATCCTGTCCAGATCCCTCTGTAGAGCCTCCCTACCCTTAAGCAGATCAACACATCTGCCTAACTTGGTGTTGTCTGCAAACTTCCTGAGGGTACACTCCCAGATCATTCATCCAGATCATTGATAAAGATACTAAAGAGACATGTCTCCAATACTGAGCCCTGGCGAACACCACTTGTGACCGGTTGCCAACTGGATTGAACTCATTCACCATCACTCTTTGGGTTCAGCCACACAGACAGTTTTTTACCCAGCAAAAAGTATGAAGATATGGTCACCCACCTAGTGAATGAAGGGAAGGAAGTGAATATAGCTTTTCTGGATCTTAGTGAGGTCTTTGATACTGTCCCTCACAGCATCCTTCTGGACAAGTTGTCCAGCTGTGGGATTAGCAGGTTCACATTGTGCTGGGTGAAGAACTGGCTGAAGGGCAGAGGTCAAAGGGTTTAGTAAAATGAGCCTACATCTGGTGACCAGTCACCAGTGGTGATACAACAGTGTTCCTCGGGGTTCAATTCTAGAACCAGTTCTGTTCAATATATTTATCAACAATCTGGATGCAGGAGATGACATTCTTGAGGGACAAGATGCCTTTCAGAGGGATCTAGATAGACTGCACCTTTGGGCAACGATTAATGGGATGAAATTTAACAAGTCCAAATGTTGGATCCTGCACTTAGGACAGAGTAACGCTGGGCACAAGTATAAACTGGGAGCAGAGTGGCTAGAGAGCAGCCCTGAAGAAAGGGATCTGGGGGTACTGGTCAACAACAGGCTCAATATGAGTCAGACATGTGCCCTGGCAGCCAAGAGGGCAAATGACATCCTGGGGAGCATCAAACACAGCATAACCAGATGGTCAAAAGTGGTGATTATCCTGCTGTATTCAGCATCGGTACCACCTCACCTTGAGTGCTGCTTGCAGTTCTGAACCCCACAATTTAAGAATGCTGTGAAGATTCTTGAATGTGTCCAGAGAAGGGCAACAAAGCTGGTGAAAGGGCTGGAATGAAAGTTCTATGAGGAGCAGCTGAGGACTTTGGGCTTATACAGTTTGGATAAAAGGAGGCTGGCAGGTGGCCTCATTGCTCTCTACAGCTTCCTGGGGAGGGAAAGGGAGAGAGAGGTGCTGAGCTCTTCTCCATGGTACCCAGTGACAGGACATGTGAGAGTGGTTCAGAGCTGTGCCAGGGAAGGTTCAGACTGGACATTAGGAAGCTTTTC
This sequence comes from Ceryle rudis, assembly GCA_033439905.1. Classification (NCBI taxonomy): domain Eukaryota; kingdom Metazoa; phylum Chordata; class Aves; order Coraciiformes; family Cerylidae; genus Ceryle; species Ceryle rudis. The sequence continues at coordinate 9,343 of JAAGNO010017929.1, forward strand.
TTTACTGAGAGGGTGTCAAAGAGGTGTCAAACACTGGAACAAGCTTCCTATAGAGGTGGTCTCAAGTCTGTCAGTGTTTAAAAGGTATTTGGACAAAGCCCTTAACAACATGCTTTAACTTTTAGTCAGCCCTGCAGTGGTCAGGCAGTTGGACTAGATGATCACTGTAAGTCCCTTCCAACTGTACGGGTCTATTCTATTATTCTATTCTATTCTAAAGATAGAATGTAGACATGTGGTTCTGGAACCATAATAGATCACAGCAAGACACAATCCAGTGTTTCCCCTTTGTACTGCACCAGCTGCTGATGGATATGCACCACAAGTATTAAGAAGAACTCTATAAATATTAAACAAAAAAGATTTCCTCTAAAACCTGTGTCCTTCATTTGTGTAACACATTTCTGACACACTTATCTTTGGCACTTGCACACACTGCAGCCTCGTCATCTGTAAACAGTGTGCTCACTCCAGGTTGATCCCAGGAAAATTTCTGTTCCACAATGCCATGTATACATGTATTCAGAAAATAAGCAGAGATTGAACATGTTAATCGAACAAATCTTGTCAACACTTGATCATTAAGTAAAGGTAGTCTCACAGTGATTTCAGTGGAAGCTGAATAGTGTATATATATATCCCCTTAAAATAATCAGTGACAAGCAAATAGTAACTCATACATAGCATTTATCACCAATCTGAAATACATTTTCTTACATTTCTTGCTATTGTAGCCAAGAAGTTTACATTTTAGCTAAAATCTGCAGTTCACATTTAAACATGGAGGCATTTTGAAAGCCAGCTGGTGAAAAAACTGATCAGAAATTAATTTTATTTCCTTCAGACAACACAAGAAAATGCAAAAGTTTCTACAACACATTTTGGACCAGGATGTATCATTTCTGCCGTGCATTGGCTCACAAATTCCAGCATTTACATTTTTGTTGGTAAAATAATAAACAGCCATTGAACTGTGATAGTTTCCACTTCAAACAAACCAAATGCATTTACATGTAAGATGTATCCATGGATTTCATGTGCTGCTTTATCAGTAAGAGTTAACAAGGAAAGACTTGGTTTCCCTGTGCAGGGCCAGCATTCCACTCATACCAGCAGAGAGTAATGCTCCTGAGGTTACGTACATCCCTTCTGAGGTTTCAAAGCTTCAAATCCAGATATGGTTGGCAGGCAGCAAAAGCCCCAGCAGTAATAAAAGGCACAGAACACTGATACAGGATCTTAAATTAATGAAGGGTTTCATCCATTGTATTAATCCTCCCTTTTCACAGTGAATTCATGGAGCTCCTTGTCTCTGCAGTGAACAGCCTTCAACAGCAAAACTGAGCAAACACTAAGTTTGTGTACTATCTGCATCGTCAGGTTTAAAACGAGTAAAAATCAGGAGAAGTCATGAGGTACAGGTATGGATTTACATCGGAGCAGTAGGAAGATCGTTTTAGCAGTAAGTTTTATCTATAACTCAACCACAAGTTGATAAAGATTAGGTACATTTGTCAAAAGGCATTGGTGCAAGCTAACTATGGTGTTGCTTGGAGAAAACGTACACTTGGATTGCTGACAACAAAATCCATCTTCAAGGAAGTCTGCATTTAGGAAGCACACCTGTGTACCGCTTGATTCTACAACACTAAGTTACTTGGCAATTTTTAGTCCCTTTTCCTCTCCGTGCCTGCATAGACTTGGAATCAAATATTTTCCCTGCAGTGAGCTTTGTGAACATGTTTTGTGTATTGTTTTAAATTTTAAGTACTTGGCTGGTAGTCAGTTCACAGTGGTAGCAGCATTATAAACAAATTGAGAAGGCCACCTTCCATCTCAGCAAAAATAATGAAAAAAAAACAAGAAATAAATGTGAGTTGAAATAAATTCTGTAGACTCTGAAGATACTATTTGTATGAAATTACAAGCTACCTGGGGATTCAATAATCCATTCCCCCTAACTTCAAAGACCGAGTATCTTTAATATGTCAAAATACTAAGTAAGTATACTTTCTAAAGCTGCTGATCTCATTCTAGTATGTTGACAGTAAAATTAGGGAAGAAAGCAAAAATTAAAAGTCTTTGTAATTGTTATGATATGAGAATGCCAAAAAAAGAACAGAAACAATTGAAGTCAATGAAATTCTGAAATACATGGAAGCTCTGTCAAAACATCATAACTTAGAGAGAAAGAGAAAGGTACTTTGAGTATAGAGTGTAAGAGATTCTTTTAATCAGGGAAACAAGTTGCCTGAAATGAGAAATGTCTTATTAAATTAAAGGTTTCTTCCCTGTTTTCTGAAGGAGGTGGAAACAGTGAGCCAAATTCTTGTCCCCGCTAATGTCTGATTTTACAAAATATTAAACAAAACTTTAGCTTTCATTTAATACTTAATACCCTTAGGCCTCAAAAGAGATGCCAGAAAAGGACAGTATTGCTGTCTGCACATTTTGGACAAACATTGGCCTATTCCTGTCATCCTTGATTCAAGCAAGACTCCTGGTAGTGCCAAAATGTCAACCACGCTCATTCTGAGGCCCAGGCAAAACTAGGTCTGAGGACCTCCACTTGTTTTGGGATCAGGCCCTCTTTTTCTAACAGGACAACATATGTGTGAGAGGTAAAACACTTGCCTTGGAAAATAAAAATTTTCTCCCTGCCATATAGACAAAGTACCAGCAGCCAGATATCACCTTAGATAAAACTAATAAAATGAAAAATGCTCAGATCCGAAACAAGATTAACGATGTATACTGGGGGTGGTGGGAAGGAAAGAGCTAGAAAAGGGCTGCAAAAGGCTTTTAAGCCTTAACTTCTAGCAAATAATTGGAAGCGAATGTCTAACAATTTATATGAGGGAATAAAAATATTCATTGTGTGTGTATGTGTGTTGGCTTTGAATACCATGGTCACCCTCCAGCTAAGGAGCCGTTTACATCTGCCAGCCAGCAGCCAGACACCAGCGGGGAGTTGGCAGAGCCCTTATGGATTCATTGTGTGTGAGTCCAGCCAGGGAGCAGAGCCAAGACTCCTGCTCAGGCTCTCCCCAGCAGCGAGAAGCAGTAGCTCCCCTCAGCATGCTAAAAATGACCTCCCCACCTCCAGGCTGAGCCCAGAAAGGTGCCAAGCTCAGGTTAGTTCAGATAGACTGTGCCCCCTGCAAAGCCTGCCATGTGGCTCCTGTGACTTCCAACACAGGGTCTGCTAGGGGCTCTTTGGCAAAGTCTAATAGATTTCACTTAAAACTTTTCACTGTCCCAAAGTTTCAGCCTATGATTTACAAGCTGTGTGCTACTGAGGTCCTGATACACAAAGCAAAATAATGTTATCAGAAGAGTGTCTTCTCCTGCTATTGTTCCAGTAGAACTAAAAAAACCAAAACAGCCACCAAACAAAAACCTGAAAATCTGGTGGACTTTTTTTTCCACTATTTACAGACAAGAACAGCTCTTGTCCTAGGGCAATGTCAAAAACTTTGTCTTGTAAAACTGTAGCAGATGTAGAGAAGTGGTGGTACCTGAAGAAAAAGACGCTTAGCTCAGCTCAGCCCCCTGGTGCATTGACTCCCCGAGCAGTTTGTTTTGATTTATTTTCTTCCAGTGAGGGAGGAGTTGCTGGATACAAGCTTTGTTGTGCTCACCCAAATGGGGGTTGTGGAGCGGAGCACATAGTGCAGTACCACAATTGTCATAGTGTCAGTGGGGAATAATGGAAAACAGATGGAGAAGAGACCTTCCATTGAGCATGGAAAGTGAAGCTGGAAAAGACAAGCTTATTCTCTGCCCTTAGGCCACCCAAGGCAACTATATCATGTGTATGAGGTAGTACTGTGGAGGAAGCATCCACAGCAAACAAGAGCCTGCTCACCAGAGCCCAATTCCATTGACACAGCCCAGCCACCACACTAACAGGAAGGTGTGAATGGATCTACATCTTCCTTTCCCAGGGAATTTTAGAAAAATCTTTCTTTCAGCTACCTGTAAGTCATCTTTAGATGTTATGCACAGTCACAGAATGAGACTCATCGGTGTGTTTATGAACTGAAGCAATTGTAAACTTGGATATATAGTATACCTGGAAATATAAAGCACCTGGGTTCCAGCTCTGTAAAAACAAGTGCATATTGTCAGCAGATGTACAGTGTACCATAATGTTCACCATGACGGACACATCTCCTTCAGTCATTCAATACATTGATCCTAAGCAAACATGATTACTCAGAAGGCTATGGCACATGCCCTTTTGTAATTCAGAGGTGTGATGTTGTAAACAACTCAATGGGATTACATTTGCATTTTACAAGTGGAAGATGAAATGGTGGCAACGAGACCATAATTAGCACTGTCTCTTTTGTTTCTTTCAAACTTGATTTTTGCTCTCATTTTCTTCAGTCTTGAGGAAGACTTCTCTCAGACTCGAATATACTGCCAGACGATATTTCTACTGTCCTATTCATTTTATTCAGGTAAGTCTTTTGGAAGATGGAAATGAAAAATCGCTTGTAAACTAGCTAGGAAATGAGATGGAGAGGGGTGGACCATAGCTGAGATTTTCACAACCTTGAAAAGATTTTTGTAACTTGAAATGAGAAAAAGAAAGTTAGATTTTAGGCTGTTAGTAGAAAAATGTGAATTTTTCTTTATTTAGTGTTGCTAATCACAGAAGTCAAGAACCATGAGTCAAACAAAGATCAATTTGATTGGCTTAAACATTTTACAAATTCTAAGTTCTTTGTATTTATGTCTGGTTTTAAGCCTTAGTCGTTCTTTATTAACAATGATGGCTAGAAAACTTCTGTTAAAAATGGAGAATATTCTATACCAAATGGAAACGGCATTAAAGAAAACTATAATGTTATAAAGCTCTGTAAACAGAAATATCATTTAAGGTTTTAGAAGTGTGGAGTAGGTTCAATACTAGAAAATTATAAGAGTTAATTTGGACCTTTCACCACCAGAAATGCTGATGTTGTCATTTAAAGTCCAAAAAAGTTTCATTTTGAACATTTTGGATTTTGTCTATAACATAATTTTGAGGGGGATACACTGCAGAAAATGCTCAAGCTCAAACATTATGATTATTAGAAACCATTGCAGTTTATTTTTGTGACTAACCTTAGTCAGTAACTTAGTCTGGAGCATTTTAGAGCCCAGCACATGCTTTGTAAGGGCAGTGAGTGAAAAATCTCATGGGAGCAGAGAAGTTCATCCTGCTTCTATGGAGTTTCTGATGTTCAACGGCAATAGGGAAGGAAATGGAGAGGGTCAAAAGGTCTGCACACTGGCATTTCTGGGAAACAAAAACTGTGCCAGCAGCAATCCATTCCCAAGTTCCACAGGTTTCTGCAGCTCCACTTCTGAGAGGAAATCCTCCAGAGTATAGGCTAAATAAGCTTAAAATGTTAAAGAAAATTCTTTGAACTATCTAAATCCCTCATTCAGTAAGTGGATGGAGAGACAATTTTGAAGTAGGTAGTGAATGACATTAGCAAATGGATAGATGGGAACAAATGAGTGATGAGACAATGAATAAGTATGGAAGGAATGAGTGGTAGGTGTGATTTGAAAGGCATAGCCCAGAGCAGCTATCTTGCAGACTTAACAGGACTCCCCAGGAAGAGATAAAAAGAAGTAGGAGAAACATCTGAGTCACAAGCAAGATCAGCTGTTGTCAAAGATTTCACTGTTTTTTTTTCCTGTTTCTTTATTGTTGGGTTTTTTGTTTGCTTGGTTTTGTTTTTTATTTTTTTAACATCTGCATCTTTTATGCAAGGATTGTAACAATTTGGCCTCTGAAATATATTCTCAGCCCTAATTCCAGTCTAATTCGGATTTATTATGTGCTTATCTGTGAACTCATCATCTCTTTGAAGGGAGCTTCTAGATAGACACATAAACACCTCCAGCTCCAGTAGAAGAAAGTTACAACACAATTCCTAAAAAGGCTCAGGCTTGTGTTCACTGGCCAATTCAGCTGGGATAGCTGAGGCAGCTTCCATCCATAATTATCCCATCCCTCCCCAGCAGTGGCTGAGCAGGGCAGATATTTGAATTACCTCTGTTTACAGTTTGTCCTATAGTCATAAACAGAAACTGGTAGTGGTTTTATGTTAATGCTAATCATACATTAATATATCATGCTGGAAATTACAGCAACAGAGGACTGGATGTCAATCCCATTTAAACCTCTTTTTTATTGTAATTGAAACTTTGAGCAGGATGGGCAGCTGGGACAATGGCCACTTCCCAGCTACATCTTTTTTCTAAACATGAGTTAAAGCCCAGATTTTAACAGCCTTCAGCTGAAGTCAATAATACTGAGATCTTAATAAGTTTCAGGCTGTTTTGTTACTGTGAGGCTCTGTTCCATATTACTAGCAATGGCAGCAACCACTTACAAATGAAACGAAGCCAGTTTTTAAAACATTGTCTAAAACACAACTCCTTGGGACTGCTAGTGTGAAGAATCCATGTTTATTCTGTGTCAAACATTCCCATGTGAAATCTGACTTTTATTTCTAGCAGTGTTTAACTATAACATCATTTACTTGGAACTATAAAGGAGTGCATCAGCCCAGTGTTTGAAAACAATGTGGTGCACTGCAACTGTCTCATTCTTTCATTGATTTCCAAAGTAGTGGAAACTACGTTTGTTATCTTAGACCTATGTTTCTTCTATATTGTTGACAACTTGAAGCAGAGTGTAGTGTCCTTTATAACTTAAGATTATGTAAAAATATCCAATTTACCTCAAATTTCACTGTCAGAGTTAACACCTTCCCCTTTTGCATCTAGATCTAATTTAATGAGGTTTAAGATTTCAAGACTTCAAGGCACTTCAGAGAATGAAATTTCTGTATGAATGTAGGCAATTACACCTAATGAGTTTAAAAGCAAAAGACCAACATTTAGTTAAAAGAACTTTTAGATAACACGACTTGTTTCTTAATGCCCCTGAGAAACTCTGTAGTTTAGTTTATCTCCTATTGCTGTTTGTAAGATTTCCACGGGTAAAGGGGAACATAGTGAATGACTGTACAAGGTGACAAAGAAAATCACTACCCACCGAATGATACTCCAAGAACTTAAACAAGGGAGAAAACACAAAGATTTTCTTTCACTCCCATTTTTTGGTAGCAGAACGTGGAGGTATATTATAGCAAATATACAGACAAGGAAAAAAAGAAAGTGCTTTTGTCAGAGCAAAGGGAGAAGAAAGGAGGATACTTAGATACTTACTCAGCTACTGCTGGAATAAAATAGGTAACTCTGTATTGAACTGAACACCAGATTAAACAGCCAGTTGTGACAGGCATTAGTATTGTGTCCTGAAACACAAAAGAGGAAAAGTGATTTTAAAAAGGTGGCAAAAAGTGACAGAATAAAAAAAGATTTGCTATTCAGAACGGAAAATAAAATGGCTAACAGAAGAAGCTGCCGAATTCTGAAAATTAAGATTAGAATAGAATCTGACAAAATATCCCAAACCAACACAGTAAAGAAAACTGCAAGTGTTACATATTTTGTCTTTAATGAAGGGTAAGGCAATATTTCTGCACAAAAGTAAAGTGAGGATGAAATCACATCTGCTCCAGCTCCATTGCTTCATCGGTGAACTTCAGTAACAGCCACTGCAGACCTCTGCAGAAAAGCAAAGAGAAAAACAGAGGGAGTTATTTTCTTCACATTGGTCGACAGTGAAATTAAAACCCTTAAATCTTTTTCTTTTTCTGATTTTTATGACCTCATTACCTCACCAGTGCTTACAGTAGAGAGCACTGTGTAAAGTGTAGTTCCTCTCTAGAAACAACACTGTTACTCAGGTAAAGTGTTTTTGTAAGAAAGCCAGTCCTGCAGTCCTATCATGTTACAATGCATCCTGGTCAAAGTGAATAGAAACCCACAGCTCACTGGAAAGTAAAAAAAAAAAGTAATCTATTCTACTACTTGCTCTTCTCCATAAGTAAGAAAATAGAGTACGAAATAACTCTTCTGGTGACGCACAGTTCAATATGGTTGAAGTGTTATAATGTGTTACTTGAGTCATAACTGACAGGGTGCCAGCCTTACATTTGTTAGAGCAAACAGAGATCAGCTTTAAATTTCCGTGCTGTTATGCAACCATGCTATTACTTAAAGGACTACTTGTACTCAAACAAGAAAGGCCGTCTACCTTCCTGTTACAGTGCTGATATAATTGTCTCTACTATAGACACACTTTCATAGACACACACGTATATAGCTAAATACACACATACACTGCAGCATTTTAACTGCGCTAAGGAAGTGCTCACTTCTTGGCCTTCAAGGATCCTCCCTTGTTTTTACAGAAATATGAGACTTGGAGTTACTGCAGCTAGTGAGGAAAGAGGTGACCACGCAGTTGAGACCATGCAGTTCAATTCTCTACTGATCTCAGTAGTCAGCGGAACCTACACACTAAAATGTAAGAAAGCAACAATCTTCTTTGGCAAAGATCACATTTGCTGCTGCTAGTTTCTCAAAAGATGATGCCATTATAACTTGGCTCTCACTTTCACTAATCAGTCATTAGCACAGTCATTGTATTTACCCAGTCTCTATTGGCTTTGTGGGAGGTATCTGCTAATAGCAGAGTGTACAGAAAAACTACTTCCAGTAATGTTGTTTGGAAGACTGTTAGTGAGCAAAACTAGCACGTTACTACCAAGACTAAGTTAGGCTCCAGGTCTCATTGGGCAACAGGGTACCTTCCAATCTAAGATCTACCTCCAGGATAGCCCAGGAAACGGTTCTGCCTAAGTGTCACCAACACAGTCAGAAGGCAGGCCAAGCCAAAAGAGCCTCCTGAAACACACGGAGGGCTAGCTGAGGGGCAGCTGCTTGCCTTGAGGTGCTTCAGCAGCCAGCTTGCTTCCTTTCTGAGCCTGAATCAAGATAGCACTGCTATTCTCGCTTAGCTTATCAAAGTGAGTCATATGACTAATGATTAATCATTCAAGTATTTATCACTTCAGTATAATTTCTGCATACTATTACTGGGGTTGCACCTTCACTGGTGTGGCTCAGGCATGACTGGAGCTGACACTTGGGGAGCATCTTTCAGCAAAGAGCTTAAAGAGCTTGAGAGCCTGAATACTGACAACAGGTGAAGCTGCGGTTGGCTTGGAAGCAAACAGAGGAACAAGACACAACAGCTGTGAGATAAAGCAGAAGCAACACAATTTGATATCTTTTCCAGGGTACCCCTTCAGGTCATCTCTGCAGACCCAGGGCTCTTCATCCCCCATGATGTGTGCAAAGGGAAGAAGACTGGTGGCAGGGAATGTGGGCAAAGGGTGGCAGGGAATGTGGGCAAAGGGTGTGAACTAGACTGCCCTGAGGCATGTGCCACTCTGGCAGTGGTGTGATACTGCTTGTACAGCCCCTGGAAAGGGACCCCCTGGGTGGCTGTGCTCCAGCATTCCACCTCACCATATGCTCCCCCATGCAAGTGGTGCAACATCTTTTCTCAAAGAATCCAAGAAGTTCATGCCTCACCTTCTCCAGCAGGATAGCAGTGAAGGCATAAAGCAAACTGAAAGTTAGTAAAATGATTGCACTTCTTTGGTCACAGCATCTCAAGCTGTCTTTTAGTTTTTTCAATTCAAATGCTGGTAGGGAGAATTTCTTCTGAGATGATAGTGTCGATAGTTTCCCCTTCTTCAGCTTTCAGTGGAGTGTAACTTTCACCTTATTTCTCTTCTGGCAAACCTGCCCAGGGACAGCTAACTCTGGGAAAATTCTGCTATCATACTGGTATTTCTGGATTTCTCTACAGCCTCTCCATCAGCATTGGTTGTCTCTCCCATTTAATTTTCTTGTGTTTGTCTAGGCAAGTCAACTACAATTATTTCTCCAGTCCAACTCCTTCCCTAGTCTTTTCCACTAGCTGCTTGTGGTTCAGGCTAGAAGACTTTTGTCCTACCAAATGTGTGTGAGGGTTGGGGGGAAGAACATCCTCCACCCTTTCTCTGCTACCTAAGCAAAGTTAGGAAGCTATCAGATTAATTCAGGGTTTTTTTCAGAGATTTTTGCTGTTGGTCTCCGTTAAGACCATCATCTATCTTTCCTTTACCTTGTAGTGAATGGAGAAGAAGGGGTTATCGTGGAAATGGCAGGGCTAGAGACCAAGCATGTAATAGAGGCAAAAAAATTCTTCTTTGGCTTACTGTTGAAGGCAAAACAGAGTATATCTGAGTTCCAGTCCATTCTCCCAGCTTTGAATTTGTGTTTTAAATAAAATAGCCATTAGATGACATAGAGAAATTATCTTGGAAACAGGAACAAAGCACTCTATGCTCTTAGCTCAGTGCTATGCCCGCTGAGATGCAGTATTGTAGGTATGTCTCTCCTTCTCATTCCCCAAAGGCTGACAGCTCTTTGTAGCACAGCTTTAATTGGTGAAGGACAGAAGCTAGTAGAGAATGACATGGTCAGGTAGATGTTGATCTGAGGGCACTGCCATGGGTTTAACATTTCCTGAGTAGATGGCCTGACCACTCAATTATGAAAGAAGAACACTACTTCATCCATTTTTTTAAGAAGTAGAAATAATAACATTGCTTGAGGAGCCCAATCCTGTGGGTATGTGGTAGGTGTGCTCTGATAAAGCTTAATAGATTAAGATCCTCTGGGTAATTATGCGCGGTGAAGCTGAGCAGCTAGATTTCAATCACATTTCTGAGAACTAAGTGTTCACAGAGGGTGAGTGGGAAACACACAGAATTCCCATCAAGGAGCTTGCAAGTTAAGGCAGTACCTAAATGGGAATCTAAAATTGCAGGTTTGGTCTTACACATCTGTTTTTTGGGGTTCTGATCCCAAAGTCCTGTTTTACATCTTAGCTTGATTTGTAATAGTGCCTTCTAGTGACTCCTATCATAAGAACAGGAAGTTTCTACCATGCTTACCATTGGCCAGAGTTTTGTGAAAGTGTGAAAATGAATGACACAGCAAATATGAAACAGCTCTAAGACCCACTGTCCTCATTTCTCTGGGACAGAATCATGGAATCAATTTTCTACTCAGGAAAGCTGCATTTTTGAGAAGAGCGCAGCACCTGATTGGGTGAGAACAAAGTGGGTAAGACACCTTGCTTTCGTTCATGGCCAGCCATGGTATGCACAGCACCACAATGATCAAGGTCTTTAGTAGTTTTCAGTTAGCCAGGTGCTAAATCTAGAAGGAGCAAAAGGTGGGGCAGCTGACCCAAGCTGGCCAACAACAGTATTCCATACCATAAACATCATGCTCGCTATAAATTAGCAAGCTTACTTAGGGTGGTCTCTTCTCCTCAGTGGTTGCTATCTCTGGAGGGTCTCACCCATCACTCTGCTCCCGAGGCCTATGTTTGCTTTGACTGATGCACTTTCGCTGGAGCTGTGGTGCTTGCAGTGTTTGACATCCAGCATTCACTGCTGGGAGTTGCACAGCTCATGACCACTGCATGGACTGAGTATAACTTTGTGTACATTATATTACTATTAATCTTAGTTTTTTTAATATTATTATTTTATAAATCTATTTTTATTTCAACCCACAGGTCTCCTTTCCCAGTCCTGATTCCCCTTCTCAGGGTGGTGTGGTGGTGGTGTCATTGGATGATAGAACAAATGACTAAACAAGAGCATACACTTCTTACTGGAAGAAACAGATCAGATGGCCATCAAATAAACAAGCCCAACAAAGACTGATGTCATTTAGCCTTAGCATCTGTCCAGGAAATCCTTGGTTCCCAAATAAAATCTCAGCCTTTTTCCTCTACTGTCACTGACATCTCATCCTCCTAGGAGAAAGGCAACTGCAAACTCTACCTTACTCCCTTCAGAACTGAGTTCTCTCTATTAGACAATCCAATGCCCTCTTCAGTTTGGATCACATTCAGGCAGCTGTTGCAATGTCCATGCTCTCAAAGTGCCATGTGGCCAGAAGGTTTCTTTTTCCTTCAAAATCTCCACCCGAGGACAGAGCAGGAACAGAGTTTTCTGGTATGATTTAAAGGTTAGAAACTATCAGCCCTGTGTTTGTACATGGATGCTTTCTTGCCTGGACAAACCAACATGATGCACATACAGAGCAGTGTCATGGTTACTGTGCTGCTTCAGGCTACAGGCATTCATCAGCTAGAAAGGAGCAAATTCTTTAGTTACCCCGTTATCACTGTGTCTCCACAGCAGGTCTCACAGACTACCATTACAACCATCCCCCCCAGCACGTGATCTATGATGCCCTGGGATGTCCCCATCACACAGACACATGCATGCACATCAGACACGTGACTCCTGCACCCTGGACCACTGCCACCCATCTTTTGACCTACTTCATGGTCAGTCATGGAAGTAACTGCACAGCCTGTACTTGCATTCCCATGAAGACTGCTTAAGCTTGTGAACAGAAGACATTTCACAAGATATGACATGTACAATTTCTGCTGTTCAGGGTATGCGTACATATTAAAATAAACCTGTCTGTAAGAGTTTGTGTGTCCTTGTCTGGGGATAACTGCATGCAGAACCAGGATTTGGTCTTAGGGTAAAAGTAAGAGAAGCACTGCCCTGCAGGCATTTAAAAAAATATGACTTTTAATAAAGTGATGATAGTCCTATTTTTAATTTGGCTTCTGTGTCTGCTCAGTAACGATTTTTCATAACGATTTATTGGCCCCAGCTTTTTACTGTGTTCTTCCTGCTAACACTAGGAACAGTAAAAAGCCTTGGTCCTAAAATTTAGTGCTTCATAGATGTCTTCTGGAGAGAAATATCAAAAAGTGGCTTGGGTTAGCCAGATTTTTTTGGCTATCTCATTTCTGCTTGGCTCAAGGATTACTTATTAGACATTTTCACATTCATGTCCCTGGCAATGGAAAAGCTATACATTCAAAAGTCTGGCATATGCACAAAGTTGTACACCAACATTCACAAAACATTTCCTAAGGTTGTAGTTGCTTGAGTTTCAGCTCCTTAATTAGCAGGATGCCTTTGAGAAGACATTTTCAGGCTTCTTTTCACAGTTGACTCTTCTATTTGAAAGGCTTCTCCTAAGATTAGATTCACCGTGGGGCCTGACCTGATATATCCATGGATTACTAGACCAGTTTTCTTTTACCACTTAGGATTTTTGTCCCAGATGAAGAAGACTCTATTAACTAGCAGTCATTTTTGATGCAAAAGTCAGGTATAAAGTAAAGTCAGCACCACCAGGACACATTGGCCTTACTCCATGTAGCATGCAGTCAGTGGCTTGTAAATAGTCTGACACTATCAAAAGCTATTAGTCTTGGTGCATGTGTACACATAATCAGCAGGTCTGATGTCCCAGAGGCATTGTCCTCAGGGTGCTTGTTCTACCCACAGTAGCTGTACAGAAGTCTTCCCCCATCCTGCCATCCTTAAAAGGTTTTGTCTAGACAAGAGAACATTTTTGGCATAATTATTCCTGTGCATTATAATTTTGCATGCAAATAATTAAAACTGTGGTGTTATAATTTCAAGTAGCCTGTGCTACTTGTAGAGACCTGAACCAAACTCTTAGAGGCCACTGGGAAAAGAAAAGAAGCTAAAATACTGACAAGGCAGCATAGTATCTTGTAAGAAAAAAATAAAGAAATAACACTGTTTTAAACACAATACTAATCAATATAGATAGTGAAACCTGGTGACAGAATATGATCTTCTTTCACAACACTGTGCCTTTGGACTGATTGACAGCAGCTGGATACACACACACATACTCATTTTTGATTTGGAAATTATTTATTACCACTTTTAACAGCAGAAAGTTTCCTACATTTAAATAAAGCAATGGGAAGTTCCAAGGAAATAAACGGAAAAGGGGTTGGTTTTGCCAGCCTGCCATCCATTTGTCACTGTACACCATGTGCAGTGCAACTGCGTGTGGTGCCAAATAAGGGCCCCAAAGTAGAGTGAGGGACTAATACAGGTTAAAAAGACATACATTTTTTCTGGGTGTTTTTCTGGGTTATCAGTTTCTCAGCCTGGTTCACTGTGCATCTGTACATGGGAGAGCATACGGCTGGGGAGATATGACATGTGGACTCGCTCTGCCACAAAAATAAATGTTCATCTAAATGGGGTCTTAGTCAATTTATCGTTCAAGCAAGTAAACTAGTTCATTATATTAGATGTGCTGTACTCAAACTATAAAAAAAACCCTTATCTCCATAGTAAATATGCAAACCTGGGAACTAAAACATGATTTATTTTTCACTTGGTACAAATACATCTGACATAATCATCTAGTTTTGAAGATGTGCTTGAAGCAACCGTGCACGCTCTAAATGGCTTTAGGAATGTAGGAATATAGGAATTTTTAGTAAAATTGCTGTCATCAGGATTATATGAGTAATCAAAATCTTAACACAGTTTACGCATTTTCTTGCTATTCCTATATTTTAGAGCGACTTCTCTATAAAGAGAGTATAATTTGAAATAGAAATTATTTCATTTTAGGGTATTTACCCTGCTTTGTCAGTAGGGTGATTATTCTGGAACATGCTCGTTTACATTTTGGATTAGTGCCTGCAGAATGGCTGAGAGGAACAATTATTTTGGAAGAGCTATTCTGATTGATTTCTGCATCTGAGGCCCTGCAGACCATATGTGTCACCAAAGCCAGTCCAGAACTCCACAAAGTACTGACTGAGGCCTTTGACTTAAAAGGTTTCAACACTATTTGATCTAATAATTAGAATTAACTATTCATAGTGAAAAAAATACAGTTAGCACACTTTCAGGGCACTATTTACAAGCCAGCTAAACACAGTATGCAACCATTAAATGCCTAGGTCAGGAATTTCATCACAGTACAGAGGAAATGTATTTGCCTACAATAAGCTGCTAGTGATCCCCATGAAAAAATGCTTTGTGCCATGATACACCAGGTATTCATCGCTAAACTATTAACACTCAGAAGAAAGATTCAGAAGGCCCTGGTGTGTAGGTACCAGGTTTTTACTGAGGTGGTCAATGAGCTCCCTGAGAATTCCAGACCAAGTTCTTTTTCTCAGCACAGCACCCACAGATATCAGGCCAAAACCCCAAGGTGGAAATGTCCACCAGCACAGCACCAGGGATGAAGGACTTTCTGGGCCCAGTAACGCTCCCTGGCAGCATGTCACTCACTAGTATAGACACAGCCTAATATCTCTGTCAAGGAACAAGAACAGTAAGATGATTCCTGGCTTATTTGTGCTCCTGGAAAACGATGAGACTTTGTATACAGTACATCTCTGCATTGCTATCATGGCTCACATCTTTTCTTCCTACGGAAAAAAAACAAGGTAGCATATACCAGGAGCAAAAATCTCCCAAGAGATCTTATGGAGAGCTCCTCGTTCCATTGGGATGGAGGAAGCTCTTGAACTACAGGAATGGTTGCAGGGTCTGCCCCAAAGAGTATATGTCTCGGAAGCTAAAGATTTACACCAGTAGGAAGGAGAAATCAGAACCTATTCATTAGTTGTTCCATAATAGATTTAAAAATACAAACTTGCAAGGTCACTTACATAAAGCCTGCAATACCATATGCTCAACACATTACAGAACACCAAACACATGAATCACTGCAGTTATATTCATAAAAATACTCCTCTACTCCCCCAGCACATCACACAATGATGTAGTTACAGGAACTTTTTTTCAGGTGGCAGCTGATTTAAGAGGTTTCTTCATTTGCTGCTTATTCCTGCCCCATAGCTATAATTGATCACTTCCTTAGCTGTGCTGGTTTAATTCTGTGAAGCTGTGCCAGCCACCACACTGTGTTTAAAAACCCCCAAAACAACAAACAACAAAAAACTGCCAATACTTTTTGCATGTTGTTTTTTTAAAAAAAAAATCTCATGGGTTATTTTAGTGATATAACTGTTGCTTCAGCACTGCTGAGGGGGCAGTGATCTGCTGCTCAGTGATAGAAATGAGCAGCCAAAGGAAGGAAAGGTAAGAGCTCTTAAACCAGTTTGCAAACGGAGACAACAGATTGATGAAACTAGATACTGAGAACAGACAGAAGAGCAACGTAACTGACCATACAACCACAAAGTGACCTTCTGAGAAATATTTGCATGTTTTTTAAATAGTAAGGAAAATCAACAACTGTATGATAACATAACAGTGACAAACCTATGAATGTCCAAAGCCATTAAGTGGGAAAGATGCATGAATTAGGCTGGGACCAGCATGCATCTTCTTTACTTACTAGACCTTCTGAAAAGTCTTTTTAAAAGAGGTATAATAATAACAATAACAAAGCTGAATGAGATCAAAACACATTTCATTAACTTCCTTTTTTTAACCTGGAGTCTACTGAATTGCAATTTGCCCTAGCCCCTTTTAAGAGCTTTCTCTGTATATTTTGTGTGTGTGTGTATGTAAATACACAGAGTAGTAAATGGTACAAATCCTCATCTGTGTTTGCATTGTTTGCACAATATTCAGACTCAGTAAACCTATAGGTTTTTTTCTCACTTTCCCTGGAGTAAGACAAGAAAGCTTCAGTAGAACTGACAGAATTAAGCCATTCTTAAATAAGCATTGGTGAAAGTTGAAGCAAAGCCTCCATGCCTTGGTATTTAAAATGAGGTCAGTTGGCAGACAAATTTCCAATGATGCTGACCTGCTGATCAATATAAAAGAGTTCCTATTTGTTCTTTAAAATGAATTCAATTTGCTTAAGAAAGTTATGGTGTTTTGGATATTGAATGCTAGAAGAGATGTATGTGTGTGGAGGATGGAATGCAACTGTGACCAATGTGTTTGATGGAAGTTTATTCAGGAAAATATTGCTTCATCAAGAAAAGTTAATTTATCTGGGAGCAAACTAGGGAAAAGAAAAAAAAACAGTACAGTTTTATGTGGTTTAGGGTACTCGGGGTGTTGTTGCATAGTGTTTACGAAAGCAGGAATGCAAAAAATCCTGTCCTCTGAAAACTTAAAATGAGGTAAAAAGCTACGACAAATTAAATTCTGCTTTAACTTACTTTTCACTGAAAGGCATTACATCCTACTGCTTTTAGAAATGAAACAGCAGGAATTATGGGAATGAATATTTTCTTTTTCTACTGTTTGATTGAAAGGCTAGCAGTTTTTCTGTAATATGTGTCTTACGAACTCTTGTTTCTAGAATAAGAACTTGATACAAAGGCCTTTTTTCTTCTATAATAAGATACTATTAGTTTACAAAGAGGGCTCACAAGAAGTCCTGTTTCAGTGAACTGAGAGGAAACAACAAGGTGTTAATTCCCCACTGGCAGCTTTATGGGCTCTGATTTAATAGTGGGGATGTCTCTGCTGAGGGTGGCTGATGTGATTAGACTCAACCTTCTGCCCTGCTGCTTCCAAGAACTGTGTTTGCTCATCCATATGAGAAGACAGCCTCCCCAACATTGGACACTTTTAAGATTCAGCTAGACTGGTGCTGGGCCATCTTATCTAGACCTTGCTTTTGCCAAGAAAGTTGGACCAGATGATCCCTGACGTCCCTTCCAACTTGGTATTCTATGATTCTATGATACCTTATTGCTCTCTGAAGCTGTTTCATGGAAGGTTATAAAGTAGACAAAGCCAGACTCTTCCCAGAGAAGCAAGGTGGAAGGAAGAGAGGTGATGGGCACAAGCTGTAACACTGAGAGTTCCAAACTTGATACAAAAGAACTATTTCACCCTGAGGGTGGTCAGACACTGTAATAGTAATCCAGAGAGTCTGTGGACAATCCATCCATGGAGATATACACCGCTTGACTAAGCAAAACCCCAATCTTGCTTTGAGCAGGTGAGTTGGGAGACACTACCTCCAGCGGTCTGCCCTATCCTCTGATTCTGTACAGACAACAGATCCATCTGTGAAACCACCCTGGAAGCACTGCTCAGTGGTGCTAGGTACCTGTCATTACTTTACCTGAGAAGTTTAGCTAGTGAACGGAGGCTGTTCAACACCTGACTGATGGGTGGGCTTGAGCTGAAGGACCTGACTGGGCATCAGAGTTGAGATAATCATTTTAGGTCTCCTCAGTTGTTCCTCCTTTCCCTAGTCAGTTACAGCTCAGAAAGGTCCCACTGGTGTCTCTTGACTTTGCCTCTTTCTCTCTCCAGGACTCTTTAACTGCTGAACTGCGGATATTGTGAGTATTACTGGTGTAAGAAAGAAAAAAATTATTTTCAGTGATCTTACATTCAGATCCACAATGTGAACACATACCCAGATAACCTGTGTGAAGGAAAGAAAGCTTACTTATCTGTAGGTACTCTACCATCATCAGTCTCTTTAGCTTCAGAGTTTATTCTAGTTTGCTCCTGTGCCTTCTGTCGTTTTCCATTCATACAGCTAAAACAGTACACTGAACCCTTATTACTCTGACTGCCTCAAAGTCCTCTTCTCTGGCCTCCACAAGAGCCACTAACATCTGTTCACAATGTTGCTGCAGAGATGGCTTTAATTTATCTCTATGACAACATCATCCTCAGTGCTGCGTCCCAACACGGCTTCTGCTTTCTCCATTGCATCAGTCACTGTGCACTTGTCTTCAAATCCCATCTATAGAGAAATCACTTGCTCCACTGCTGAACAGCAGTTTCCCCCAGGATGGAGCTCCAGCAGTGTATAACACTAACCATCAGGTTTAGGAGAGGAAAAGTTAGAGTGTATACAATGTTAAATAAGAGTGGATCTACAGAGGCTGAGTATAATAGCCAAATAGGATCTGAAAAGGTTCTGAAAAAGATTGTGTTCTTACTTTCTGACATGTTAAATTTTCTCACTGGTTTTTGAGATTTATCCAAATGAGTGGGTGGTTTAAATTTTTTTTTATCAAAAGTTTTGTGCTACTTAAACTCAGAAGTGCTTTATTTGACTTGTAGAGAAAGCCACTGACTGAGCTGTGGGTGGCTGCTGGAGGGGTGCAGCACTATGCAGTGGCACTAAGTTTACCAGAACCTGGCCTTAGACATAAAACTCTCCTTGAAATACTCTCCACTTACATCTTGCTCTGACTTTAAAAGCTAAATGTAGTATTCCTTTTAGCAATGCACCTTATGTCTGAGACAAAAAGGACAATGGCAGCTTCCAATTCCATACTGTGATACGTATATATGTGCACATTTCTCTGTTTGTTAGGTACCAACACAGAAACTTGACAAAGCATTAATTTTGTATATAGCACTTCTGAGCCATGCTTGATATAGTGTTGCATTTGGCTACAATTCAAGATGTAGCTTGATATTTATATGCTATTTTACATTGAAATATGATTGCATGCTTTTAGATTTACAAAACTCTAGTCTTGCCAGGAAATTCTTGCTTGTAAAGCTATTTTAGGACTTTATCAGTTAAAAGGCTTAAGAGCTAAATTTTGTCCTCACATTGACTTAAATGGATACTGCATACGCATATTCAGAGGCAGGCTTTGGCCTTAACTTTGATTTAATTGTTTAACATGGCTAGAATTGCATACTTGAAAAGCCAGGGTGATTAATGAGACTGATGACAGTTTGTGAACTACTAACGTTTCTCTGATGCTTGGAAAAAGATCTAAATTTCTTTCTCTGACACATTATAAAAACAATAACTTAAATCCCCCTGTGGTTTCTATTTGTCACAAATACAGATGATTTAATAGTTTTAATGAATAACTAACTTTGAAAATTTTCACATAGTGCATTTCCTTCTTTCACTTTTTCTTACCAACCAGTAAAGCAATTGAAAAGTATCCAGTGTTCAAAATCAATTTTAGTATTTCACAGAAAATTTAACATATACCTGATTTTTTTTTCCTCTCAATGGAGTTTTTGTAGTTCCTTTGTAAAATTATGTGGAAAATATTTACTGTTTTCTAAGTGACCCAGAGACTTGAGCCACAAGAACAAACACACTTGGTCAGTAGCTGCTCCTGGCAGCTATTACAAAATCAGCAGCCCATTGGAAACCCCCAGGAATCCAAGCTTTAACGTAGGAAAATAAATATGTTTCCAACCCTAACCACTCTAGAAAACACAGAAAATGTAAACGGGGAGTAAATCAATGCATTGTTCATTTACGGACTGTGCAGACAGCCTGAAATAAAGCCTGGAGAGATGGGAATGACTAGGCTGCAGTAGACTACTAACTCAAAATCCTTAATATCATCATTCATGTCTTAGCATCAAGTGAATTGTAACTGTTTATCATTTTAGCAGAAGCATTCAACTAATGTGCATGCATTATTATTCTAAACCAGCTGTCAATCTTCTCTGTGTGAGGACTGCCAGAACCTCCCCCAAACCTGAAAAATGTAACACATTGATTTTTCTATCACTCAGAAGTCAAGTCACAGAGGCCTTGTTGCATAAACTGCTAATTAACACAGAATGAAAGGCTAGTCTCTGCCCTAAGGAGCTTGCAGTTTAATTATGATTGGAGTCAGCATGTAAATACTAACAGAAAATAAATGAGCATGAGGGTTCACTTAAGATTTCTCCAGAGAAGCAGGTTTAAGAGATGTTCGTCTTCTTTCATCTTAGCTGCTCCTTTCTGGGATTGAAGCAATCCTATTCAAAAAACCACCACGGCTGTTTTTAATCACAGAATCACAGAATGTTAGAGTTGGAAGGGACCTCAAAAGATCATCTAGTCCAACCCCCCTGCCAGAGCAGGATCACCTAGAGTAGGTCACACAGGAACACATCTAGGCAGGTTTTGAAAGTCTACAGAGAAGGAGACTCCACAACTTCTCTGGGCAGCCTGTTCCACTGCTCCATCACCCTCACAGTGAAAAAGTTTTTCCTAATGTTTTTGTGGAGCCTCCTGTGTTCCAGTTTACATCTATTGCCCCTTTGTCCTGTCACTGGGCATCACTGAAAAGAGCCTGGCTCCATCCTCTTTACACTCACCCTTTATATATTTATAAACATTAATGAGCTCACCCCTCGGTCTCCTCTCCTCCAAGCTAGAGACCCAGCTCCCTCAGCCTTTCCTCATAAGGGAGATGTTCCACCCCCTTCATCATCTTTGTGGCTCTGTGCTGACTCTTTCAAGAAGTTCCCTGTCCTTCTTGAACTGAGGGGCCCAGAACTGAACACAATATTCCAGATGTGGCCTCACCAGGGCAGAGTAGAGGGGTAGGAGCACCTCTCTCAACCTACTCACCACACTCCTAATACACCTCAGGATGCCATTGGCCTTTTTGGCCACAAGGGCACATTGCTGGCTCATGGTCATCCTGCTGTTGATCAGAAACCCCAGGTCCATGTAGTGTTGCAGGGGCTGTTAGCTTGGATCATTTCACTTTTTGGGGCCAGAGTGTAACCTTGCAGGGAGCTGGATCGGCAAAATTGGTGGGAGAATCAGTAGTGTCCCATGAGCAGCTGGTGCTTCAGCCTCAGACTTGCTGGTGCAATTGAATTGCTGCCTTTGGGATTGCAACGGGGCACTGCTGCCAAAGAGCACAGCAACACAACAGAGTCACAGGGCTCAGCTCCATAAGCAGCAGCATCAGTGTGATGGCTCCAGGGAAGAGCCTGAGCACCAGTAATGGTGCATTTACAGAGTGAAATAGCATCAGGGAAAGTGTAAAGTACTTACTTGAAGCATAACAGGTAGTCTGTCTTTGACTGACAGGAGGTGGGAGTCAACATTGCACTACTACATGAGAATTAGGCCAAATAGGAAGGATACTGGAACAGCCTGGAAGATGAAGCCCGCTCAGTTAGATATCAGCTGCAGTATTAGCCATTGACAGTATAATGTCTTGAGATGGTGAAGTTAAAGGCAAGAGCTGAAATTCCATGTTACTACATCTCAAAGCTATGAACACGCAATATTAGTTTGCATACTTCAGTAAGAAGGAACACATGAAGTCAAGCACCGGAAGAATTCCCCATCTTTTGCAGCAGAATGGTACAAATTTCATTATCCTGGTATATGGCAGACTGCATGTATATGACAATGTGCTGACTAAGGGATGGGACACCTACCTTGCTCTTTAATTTTCATATAGATAAAGGAAAGCATTGTCTTTTCATTATAACACGAGTGACTTAAGGGATAGTGGTTATCACAGTGGCATTCTTCTGTAGACTTTATGCATACAGAAGCTATTATATAAGGTAGAAAGAACTCTTCTCTAAGTGCATTATCTGTACACTCCACCTGGGCCTTGCTGAATCCCTCATGTAATTGTTATGTTTTGTTCAGCTTATAAAAAACCCTCTGTAGACCACCATGAATTTATGGCATATGGCAGCTTTAAACTTGTTTGTAAAGGTTTAAAAACAGGAGTTGAATTCCCTAGATTAAAATTAATTTAAAATGCTTTAATGGGGTGAACTCTCTTACTGAAGGCTGATGTGCCTGCAGGCTTTATAAAAGGCCAGCATTCTATGATGCAGAATTATTCTCCAAGTCAGGATGCTAAAGGATATCACACACCAATGGCAATTACCACTCTCCCTTTTGTGGTCACATATGATGCCATAAAATGGGCCCCAGACTTCCTTATTTAATTGCCTGGTTTCTTTTCATCTCAAGCAGAGGGCAAAAGAAATGCATTTAGCTCACCCTTGTAAAAAAGCACATATTTTCTTACTGTTAATGCCTTTGAAATATTGCACACGACAGCGAATATTTAGAGAATTTCATGAATGGCACAGACTTGTAATCAGCCTTATCCTGGGGATATTTATTGGCACAGAGATTCAGTGGCATCATGCTTCAATGGTATTGAAGAGGTAAGACAAGTTTGTGCTGGTGGATGTGAATGTGAGCAGACTCTTCCCACTTCAGAAGGTTGACTTCTCTTCCAGCCTGGCTACCTAAGGACCATGCAACTGTTGTGCAAATCAAACATTTCCATATTTTTCATTAGACTGTTTTGTTTGAAGACAGATGGCAATGATATTTTGCAGCATTATTACGATATTGCAACTTTGATTTGATACAGGTCCTGGATCCCAGTGTGATCTTGGACAAATTGCTTCATGGAAAGGATAAGTTTCTTGGTTTTGCCTCTGTTTACCCAAAAGTGTATTAGGAGGAGTAGAAATTATAGAAATCCTTCCATCCTTGCTGAAAATGGTTGGAGAACCCCTGATGAAAGTACTAGCATGAAGTATTTGGTATTGTTACACAATTCAAAATTAATAGAACACATTAAAATTTGTCACTATATAATGAAAGATTCCTAGGCAAGCTCAGTGACAAAGATGCACCCAAGTTCGGCTGTGCAGTGTCTCAACAGCCACTCAGCATAAGCAGAAACAGGAATGATATGAAGAGGTGGAGAGCAGAGGACAAAAGGACAAATGGCCAGAGAACGTAAGCAGAAAAGTAAACAGGTAAAGTCAAGGCTCTGTTCTGCTGTGTTCTCCTCCAGCATGACCCAAAGTTGAAGTTCAGGTCAATGCAGCTCTAGCTCAAGTGGCTAACATCAGATTGCTGCAAAACTGTCAGGCACTGTACTTCCCTTTCACCTGTCCGCAACTTCTGTTCAGACACAGAAAACTGCATCTGTTCACCAGTGCCACCAGTAAACTGTCTTCCCTGACATCCTGTTCTGACCTACCAGTCAATCAGTCAGGCCAATGGTATCATCCATCACACACTACCACCTGCCCACTCACCTCCTTCTCCCTACAGCACTCTACTGGGGCCCAGGAAATGCTGCTTCAAGGAACCACTTATTATTCCCCTTTTTTTTTCCTGCTAACAGAGTACAGAAGTGGTAATCAGGCATTCTGCTCTTCCCACTATGCCTGAGCTGACAGCTTCTCCCAGGGAAGCGTCTGCCACTCTCTATGTAGGTCTGCCCTTGCACTAGTCAAGCAAGAAGAAATCTGGGTCCCTCTGATCTGTAGGCAGCAGGATGTCTGTGGCAGTGCCTGCACAAAAAAAAAAAAGGAAATACATTTTTGTTAAGACACTCATTTTTACACCTCAGAAGATAATGCTTTGTCTGTTACAAGTTATGAAATAGTGGTTAATATTTGTCCATAATGAGCTCTGGACTAAGAGATAGATTAAAGAAATCACTCTTTAGAATCATCCATTTGGCTTAGCAACAAAAAGAAGGGGAAGAAGAGTACACCCACAGTAATAAAGATACAGGCTTTTAGAGTCTGTAATCACTCCGTTTTGCACAGAATGAATGAATCAGAATCTCAATGAGCTACAGAAAAGAATTTCAGGGGAAGCATGAAAACAGTCCTCCTCCACAGTTGGATAATCTCACTAATGCCTGGAAAAATAAAACCTCCATATTCTAAGATGGTATATTTCCTTTCATATTCCTTCCTATACAAATTCTTATATCTGTTCATGTCTCCGTACATGTTGCCACTCGACTACCAGTTATTGTTCTTGTGCTAAAGAGAATTCAAAGGCAAAAATGTTTCAGGAAAGGAAAAGATAACCAAAACCTTAAATGATTAGGTCACCATTCCTGCAGGGGGAAGATGTGCAGGGGGAAGATGTGAAGAGCCCACGTTTAAAGACTGTCACTGCCAGACTAATAGAGATTACTGTCCTAGGGACCTGCTTGCTGAGCTACTTGAGCAGTCAATCCCTGACTCACATCCATCAAAATGAGCCAGGTTAAAGCTGAAATGGTAAAAGTGGTAGCACAGGCACATCTGCAGAGGAGACAGTGGTGGGGATTGCCAAACGTTGCCACTGTGACATGGCTGATGTCAGCAGAGGGTGTGTGGTCAGGCTCTCGGGAGCTGAAATCTGTGGGGACCTGACAGTCTTTAAAGGGAAGGTTTCTACTACTGAATCTACACTGTGCTCAGCCCGATGGTACCTAACAAGATGACACTGCAGGGTGAGAGAGAGGAATGCATACAATTAATTCCTCTCAATGATCTATTCATAAGAGAGTAGTTGCACAGAACAGAAAGGTATGTTTTTGGGAAAGCCCATGTGGGAAAGCCCATAAAAATACAACTGCTAATAGTTAACCTATTTCATGAAAACAAATTATATTTCTCAGTCTAATTTTAGTGTGGTAAACTAGGGACAGAGCTCCAGCTAAAATATAAATGCACTGAGAATGTAATTCTGCATTTCATAGTACTTACATGAAGCAAGAAATGATATCTAGAACAATCTTTTGAGGACCTCATCTTGCAGTTAAAACAGATGAGGAGCTTGTCTAGGATTTTTTATGTGTTTATTTACGCACCATTTGTCTTGCACTCAATTTTGCATTCAGAGCCTGGCTGTGCTTAGGGACATTCAGATTCTCAAGTCCAAAAGGAGCACTTGTAAGGTGCTTAATCCTGTGTCTTTATAAGCCAAGCACAGCTGTAATTGTATTGCTATAGAAGGAACAGCCAAAAGATACATTAGGCAAACCTTGTAAGAATTTGTAGTATTTTTATTAAACCACACCACCAGCCTGACTTTTGGATAATCATGCCTTCTTCTGGCGTGAAATCAAAATTTTCTTATTGTCTTCATTAAATGTTACATCAGAATTGGATAGTCACAGGAAATTGTTTGTCCTGTAGGTGAGAAATAAAAATGACTGATCAGCCACTCACCAGTTTACAGCAAGAAACCCCACAGAAAAGCACAGGAGGAGAGGTGAGGTGCCTCGGGGTGTCCCTCATCTCTTTTGTAAATCTTTCTCCCAAAAAGACAAGTGCAGTTCCCTTTGTATGTGCATTTAAACTTCATTATATAACTGGTATCTTTGAAGGTGAGTTTTCTTTGCAGTTCGGAAAACAAAAGAAATGTTACTAACCCTATGGCATAAAGTGCTAACTTACTTAGTATTTCTGGTGACTTACTGAAGTGAAACACAGGGGTCTATCATACAGGCTCATGAAGTCTGATTTGATTACCAGCACTTGATTCCCACCTGCCCCACCACAAAGGCTCTATCCCATGAATTTATGCACTGTTTATCTTCTATCCAAATCATCTGGCCAGCCTCATCCCTGATCAGCTGGATGGTTGTACAAGACACAAAAAGGCTCCCAAATAAATGCTGAAAAATCAGTTTCTACCAGGGTACAATCTCACATCAAAGCTTCTCCATTCCCAGAACATGTGCACACTAGGGATCTTCCAGATTTGGCAGTCCAATGTGCAGGGGAGTTCCTGTCCTATGGACAAATGTCTAGCACCTTGTACACTGGGACTGAACAGACTTAAGTCCAGCTGAAAGATGGTAAAAACTGCCATCAAGTATAGGTGTGCTTAAAGGTAATGCATGCATTAAACATCCTTCATTCAATGTATACCAAAGCAACAATTAAACATTCCTTTGCTCAGTGGCAGCTGTAGTACTAAGATAATGCCCAACAAAGCAAAAGCAAAACCAAAGCTATGTGAACCAATAGGTTTCCCGGGAGTTTGCTTGCAGAAACAGGATCTGGTAGTACTGATTTATTTTGCAGCTAGGTGTGAGACAGTCAGAAAGAGAGCACAATGCCAGGAAGAAAAGAGAAATCCAGTAGTGTGTGTTGTCTTTAGACAGCACTTATTTTGGTAAATAATGATTTTGTGGGAAAGTACTAACCAAAAAGGCATGTCTGAATTCCTGAAAATGGAAGCTGCCTCCTCCTTAGTATTACAACGTTCAGGAAAACAGAACTTTGAATTTATTTATTTATTTATGGGTGTTAAATATTTAAACACTGTATTGAAGAAATTCTTGATCTTCAATTAGCTACTTCATTGGAGATGAAAGTTCCCTGTGGGTTACAAGTATCAGCATTGGGTGCTTGAACCAACAAGCAAAACAGAGTTTCCATGGCAAAGAGAAAAATTTCACAGGCAGATGAGGATGCATTTTTTCAACCTGTTCTGCTTTAGAAGATTTGAAGGAAGTGTGCAACAGAGCCACCTTGGTTATTCAAGCCCTTGTACAGCACACAGCTGGCATGGCAGGCAGCATTTTCTTTCATCGGGTTAATATCGAGACAGGAGAAGGTAGATGAAACTGTGAAGATTTTGCAATTTTTAATTAAGAAATTGTGTAAGTATATGAACAGCCCCGTGATGAACAAAGTAGCCAGACATGAAAGAGTTTATGTTTACACAACAAAAAAGAGTCACATGAGGAAAGAGCTACCTCCCCTGTGTATCCTGAATTACCTCTCCCTGTGCTTTCATGAGCATCTTTATGTTTATCACCATCATCTTCATCAGAATTACCAGCACATAAAACTGTTGTCAAAAAAAAATGAAGACATCAGGCACTCCAAACTCTATAGCACAGACGTGGTTTCTGTCAAATGAAGAAATGACATGGCATATGCACATAGATGGAAATGCAGACATGGATGGAGGAACTTGGAAGTTTCCACGTGTACTTTACCTCCTTCCTTTCCATGACCACAGCTGCCAGGTTGCCCATTGCCTGCAGCACTGCAGGGCCGGAGGGCAAGGCAGAGCCCCGTAGCTGGTGCTGCAGGGTGGGGCTAGGGCCAGTTGTGCTGATGTAACAGTGTGATTAAGGATTAATCCACAGCAAAGCAGTGGCTTGTACTTTACCTGAGCAGCCAATTAACCTTTGTTTCTGAGGAAGGACTGTCTCTCATCAGGAAAGGCATTCAGGTGGACTTGGGGGGACTGAGAGTCTCCTTCGCATTTGTTTCTGTAGGAGGCAAAGTAAGGTACCTAGATTTGAAAAACATGTCGTATTTTAATCAATGAGAGGATGAAGAAATATCTTTAAAGCACCATGTATATGAAAGCAGAGAAACTGATACACAGAAATACGGTCTTGTATAATTAATATTGATATGGCCAGAGCCTTACAAAGAGGCATGAAAATAACTTGGGAAAATCTCATCTATCTCTATACCCTTGGTTCAGAAACCATTCAAACACAGATTAATTTGCCCAATTTACACACCTTCACTCTGCGGAGTTGCTGCTGCCCTCTCCCTTATCCTCCAGACCCTTTCCTCTCCTTTTAGATCCCTCCAGCTCAATGGGAGATCATCAGCCTACATTTGGGTAATGATCACTAAAGAGAAGTTGTGAGAAAGGAGTATATAAACAAAGGAATGTTAAAAGAAATTTTAAAAACATGTTTAAAAGATAAATGTTAAAATAACATTTTAAATAGCTACAAGGAAAAAAAAATAGCTTTTGATAAAAACTCTTACTCACTTACTAATGGGGAGCAGTATCCTATTCAGTGAGGACAGTCTCCTTACAGATTATGAGATTTCCTTAAGTTTATTGTAACTCAAGCAATAGGAACAAGCAAAGGGCTTGAATCTTATTAAAACTGGTGATGACAATATAAACATCATTCCTTTAATTTCAAAAGCACTTTCAAGGAGATATAAAAGAATTTATTTCACCTCAGAAGGACAACTTGAAAGATTACAGCCTAGTGACAGGACAACTCTTGAGCAAATTTTACTCCAAAGGCTGCAGTGTTGGTTTGGAACTTCCTTGAATTATTTGAGGACTAATTCCAGAATTAGTCTGGTTTCACACAGTGTAAAAGAGATCAGAACCAGGTCAGAGGATTTCGTCACATTACCTCAGATGGCTCTTTAATAAACATGAGCATATTCCCTTTTTCTCTGACTGAAAATATCATGGATTAATCTGAAATTATTGACAGGTTTCTCAAGCATTAAAACTGACTGGTGATATTGCTAGCATTTTTTTTTTTAATCACCAAAAACCTTATCTTCTCATAGGAAGTAATTGAATACCAGTGTGTAAAAAGCTGCTTCTCAAAAGGTGTTGTGGTTGTAGAGATATGTATATATATATCTCGTTTAATGAGTTCCTATACAGATGTATTTGATCTGCTGTTTTATCATAAAGCACCACATCTGATGGCAGGTGTCTCTTTAAATTTGGCACTATCTCAGTTACTTCTAACTAAAAATGAAGGCATCTGACATTACTGAACCACATCATTTGTAATTTAATAATAAAGAATGTCTGTATCCTGTTGCACAGGGCTGGTGTTCAAATCTCTGCCTGCTGCAAAACATGTTGTTGTTTACCAGAAACCTAGGAATTGCACAGACACACAATGGAAATATGTAAGCAAGAAAATAAATCTTTGACATGGTTTTCATATTATGGTATATTGGATTTCAGACGAAGATTCAAAAAAAGATTCATGAACCTTTATACAAACATGTCCCAGATTTCAATTGTTCTTTAAGAAAGTAGCAGAAAAACAAATTCATCAAGCAGATGTATCCAGCAAAGAAAAATAGAGTCTTAAAGGTATTTTATATTTTTGTGGAAATGTAAAGAGAAGCATCACAGTTACTTTGTAATCATGTAAGTTTTTTCTTTGCAGATTTTAAACCTTAATTTACACAGAAATGTCTGTTAGGTGTATGACCATTTTCATAGGCTATCCAGTTATCAGATCTCACTATATGAAAAAACAATTTAACTACGTCATTTTAGGTTAGTCTTATTAAACCGTGTGTATCCTGTCTGTATATTCACACACTTTAAGCTGTAACGGTTATTTGTAATATTGTAAATTATTACGACAACCAAGAATGGTGTTATATTGTCATTTGGGATAGCATAGTTTATTTGTTTATTATAAATAAATGGTGAAAATACACTTTAAAACTTATTGTAAGAATCTGAGTAATTTTAAGGTCAAGCATACACTGTCAACATTACTTTTACAGTGTCATTTTTATGATAAAAAAATTTCTTAAAATAAGAACTTCGGAATAGAGAAACTCTTCTTCAGAGGATTGCAGAAGACAGTGCTCTCTGTCTGGAGTGCCTCTAGGTCTGACCACAGAAGAAATATGAAATATTGAATGAAGATTGTTTCTCAGAAACTACAGACTGAATTTTTTACATCCTGTATAATCTTCTAAGAACAATCCTAAAATAATTGGAGGCCAGACTGCTGGTAAAATAACCAGTAGAGAACCACATCTAACCTAATCTCATCCTTCAATAAGACCCACAGAATGATGCACAAAAGGCAAGCAGTCTTCTTATGTATTTGTTGCAATCTACTTGACAATGCTGAGTGTACACAGGTTTAGCAAAGATAGTAATTTTAATTAAAAAAAAAAAAAATTCTTACACTCTCTAAAATAATTTTCCAGCTTTTTAAAAAAATACTTAAATTCTATCACCCTCAGCAGATCATTATCCCACCATTACCGAGAGTAGGTCAGTTGATCAGTACTGTGATAACAGCAACATTTTTTGAATGGCAAAACTGCTGTAAATGCTGTACAACCGAGGTCAATGCATAAAAAGTCTTTTGTACAGGTATGTTTCCCTGAAAAGATAGAAGAAACTTGTGCTACAGAAGTAAAGATTGGATTGAGCTGTGGATTGGGCTGAGTTATAACTTTCTCATCCTTTTAAAAATATACAGTTCATCTCTGAGACTATGTCTATTATCAGATCAGTGATTTCTTCCCAGCCCCCACTTCCAGGTAAGTGCAACAGCCAGGCATTGGATGTGCTCATCTTCCCTGTTTTCACAGAGAAGTTACCAAGGTTTGGGGGCTAGGAGGGAACCAAGGGAACCAAAAATCTGAGATCCAACGAGGCACTTGGCAAACTACAAGTATTCCTCTTCTGCCAGAAAGCAGCAGTCCCAACTGTGCCCTATCCTATAGATCATCAGACTAAGTCTCATGTTGTATTTGACTTTGAAAAACCCTTCTTAGATAAAGCAGCCCATGCTGATCCTACCAGACTTCTTTGGGAAGGCATCAGACAGCTTTGTCCCAGCTGAGTAGATGGCAAAACCTTCCAAGATCATGAGGGTCGTCACAGCTCTGCACACTGTCTGAAGAGACAGGGTACCTGGGCAGGGAAAAATACTGGGTTTGTACAGGTTTTCATCTCTGTTGGATCCAGTTCCAGGTCTTAGAATTGAACAGATACAATCCTCTAACTGTACTGCCTTTGTGGCACAAGAGTTACTATTTGACAGCACAGTATTGAACCACAGACTGGTTTGTCACCCTGAGTCTGACAGCAAATGTTTCACAAAAAGGTGAAAGAAGCCCCAGAATGAACAGATGCAGAATAATCTAGCCATGAGGGAAATACCTACCTAATCTCCACTAACTGGTAGTTCTCTTACTCCAGGCACACCATTGGTATATCTTATAGGTACATTTCTTATACTGTCTAATTAACAATGAATGTTCTTATTATCTGTATCAAAGTCTACTAATTTTTCAAATCCTGCTAAGCCCTTTGCCTCAATTATCTTCTAGCAATCAGTCCTAATAGATAATTACATGTTGCATAAATGGCATTTCCTTTAATCAGCGTTTAAACATGTTGTTCCTCAATTTCACAGGCCATCCCCTTTCTTTCATACGAGACCCATAAAAGGAATCTCCCAATTTACATTCTTCCTCTGTTTAAATTTCCAATATTTTGCTTCTGTCTTTAGTCCCTTTTACTTATCTCCTTCCTAGCATGAACTAGCTC
Source organism: Ceryle rudis (assembly GCA_033439905.1). Classification (NCBI taxonomy): domain Eukaryota; kingdom Metazoa; phylum Chordata; class Aves; order Coraciiformes; family Cerylidae; genus Ceryle; species Ceryle rudis. Next base: position 40,777 of record JAAGNO010017929.1, read on the forward strand.
ACGCTCCCATGACGCAGAGATTTCTGCATAATCCTCATGATTTCAGTGCATTGCCACAAAACTTCAATTCAGGCTTTGTTTTGTTTTCCTTTGTTGTTCTTAGATGTGACTACCATAATTTGGCATGCTCTCAGTTTACATAACCATATTCTTCTCCATCTTCTTGTCTATCTAAGCATTGTTTGATTCCTATTACTGATGTTACATTACAAGGAGAGATTTTCATTACAGTTCAGATGATGAAAAAAAAATGTTTTTCCTGTGTGTTGACAGACACTTCTGATTCCAGCAATCACTGGAAGCTCTGTTTAATCCAAAATAGATAACATTATTTGTCATACATAGATACAATTACAAAAAAATTGTAACAGGCTTTAATAAAAGCACGTTGGATCTCAGGACTGTGTGCTTTTCTACAAGGGTGGAATTTTTTAAGAAAACATTTCTATTTTGGAGTTCAACTTTTATTTTAAATGTTCTGCCTTTCTAGAGAAACGTTCAGTAGCAATGTTTCTATGCGTGTTAAATCACACGAAATTATGGTAAAAATAAGTGTGTAAGTGTTTGTGTGTGAGCAAGAGAAAGAATGAGGAGAAAAATTTCCAGTGCTGTAGAATTGTGGCTCTTCCCCAGGATGGAGAGTGCCAAGGTTCAAGACTCCACACTGAGTGATGAAGTCCCTCAATATGTGCTTGGATCTCCTGTCTACCAGGAGCTCCTGGCATTTCAACAACAACTTGAAAGGATCCAAACTACTCAACCATCAATTATTCATACAAAATGCAATTCTTGTTTTTTTTCAGTCCCATCCCTTTGAATCAGCTGTTGTGCTGAGACTTTCACAAGTAGACATTTTCTTTGCAAAAGCAGTGCTTATTTGCCCTTTTATATTACCTTCATCACAGCATTTTATAATTCTGATTTGGTTCCTGCTTCACTAACTATTGAAGAACTGGTTTCTCTAGTTTTGATCCCATGAACATCCCTTATGATATTTTTGAAAGAGAGAGATGCAGCATTTACTGCCATCACATTGTTTGGTACAGAAACTGATTTTACTACACTGCTTCATGTTTCTACCCATCTTTTATCCTATACTTCAGAACTGCTACTATAAATCTAGTCACAGAATTGTGTTAAAATTTATTTATGAATGTTAACTATTATTTGTAAAAAGTGCACGGACTTCTCCTGGTTACTTTCTCGCTTTTTTATTAGAGGCACATTTCAATGGCCATTTTCAGTTTTACATGCTTCAGGAACCAAAGTGACAAATGATTTTTTTGATTGTTTTTGCTTTGTAGCTGGCTAAATACGAACTAAGGGAAAAATGGCAAGATAAGGGAGATCTTGGCCGTACGGTTAGAGGGGTCTACATGGAGAAACAGGCTGCTGTACAGCTGGCAGCAGGGTTGGCATAATTCAGTGAGTCTGGTGCCAAGACAGGGCTCAGCAGCAGGGATGGCAAAAGTCTGCCCCAGACATACCATGTTTTTCAAGTAGGAAGTGCCCTGAGAGGAAAGGGTGGGGAGGAGGGCAAGCAGCTGCTGAGAGACAAGGAATTACAGATCAACAAGCATGTATAGCTCATACCATCAGTTGTCTGGAGGTGGTCAGATGTTGATGAAGGTGGGTCTATTATGATTTTAATTGGCTTTTGCTAACAGCCATGTAAACAGTATGCGTAATCATAACACAAAACAGCTTGAGAGGGAGTTGTACTGTTGTGAAAACCTGAGGTGCCCCATGCCTTTTCAGATACCTAGGCAGGACTTTAAAATGCATCTAGTGTATGGACTAGGTAGACTACCAAAGCCCCAAACACCCCATCTACACATTCAGAAATATTGAAGAAATTTCCCCCACAGTTTTTGAAATTTTACTTGATAAAGCATGAGGACAAAAGCTGACATCTATGACCCTACAATGTGTAAGACAGCTCCCGCTTTCCAAGGGTACTGTCACTTGCTGTGAGGCCTCCAAGACTGTGGGCTCAGCAGGTTTCACTTGTACACGGTCCATGTTTGGCATTGCATCATTCAGGTTTTTAACACTTGTGTAATGATATCTGGTACATTGCTATGGTTCAGCTCTGACGTGTCAGGGCAGTTCTGTGTGGAAAAAAAAAAAGTTTGGATGAGGAATGCTATGTCCCCTCCACATCATGTCAGGCTTTTACCCCAGAGCACTATTCTCTAGCTCTCAATAAACCTCTGCCCTCAACCACCTCAGATTTAGGCAAAGCGTGTCTTTATTGTCAAAACAGTGATGGCTGTTCTCTCATCTCTACAAACACACACATACAAACACACACACACACACAAACTAAAGCTGAATGTTGTCTTTCTGGAAGGGAACGGATGAAGACCATCTTCACTGATGATTGGCTTGCTGGGAGTACTAAAATGAAGGCAGTCAAAGATGAGCTTCTGGATGTGATTATTATGTGTATAAACAGCATAAAACTTGTCTACCTGGATTTCAACAGCCAAGTTTTGGAGCTGTAGCTTGCAATGTAATTTGATAGAATGCACTGTCTTCTAACTTCTAACCTTTTCAGGTGCAACCATACCTAATCCCCGAGGAACAGTAACTTGTATGTTGCAAGTGGCCTCAAATTCTGGATGCTAATCACTTCTACACCAGTTGGGTATACTCAATTTCTACATCTGCAGTGCTAGTGGGTCTTCTCAGGTGCAGTCCCTCTGTCCATGCTTTCCTTGGTGTCCAGGCTCAGAACTACATATGGCTATGTTTGCCAGAGCAGAATCTGCAGTTTTCCTTGACCCAATTCCATATGCATGAACATTTTATACCAGGGGTGTACAAGTCTCATCTTTAATGTCTGATTAAACTTGGCAAAGTGATAGAGAAGAAGGAAACCTAAACTTAACTGGAATTTGCTGACTACTGAAAAAGTCTTAACATTCTAAAAACCCTTTTGCTATAAAGCACAAAAGAATTACTGAAAATGTCCTTGTCTGGCTTTTGCTCTTTCTCTAAGTCAGGACCTCCAAGCTTTGCGGATGAGTCCTTTCTGTCCACACCTTCTGAAAGTTGTGATATTGCTCTATTTGCTGACGTATTTTCTGTGCACAGTCAGCAACCACATGCTCTGGCCAGCAGTGAGCACTGGTTTTCTACAGTTTTAAGCAAGGAAAAATAACAGGTGCAAGCAAGTTTTTGAGAACAAAAGCTGGGGAATGCTGTGAGGTGAACAAATAAAAGCATCTCATTTGTCATGTTTAAATGACCAAGTAAAAAAAGAAGAAAGAGAAAGGCAAAATCTTAGAACAAATGAAACTTTTTTGTTTATTTCCAAGTAAGGTAATTAAAACAACAATGAAGCAATGGAAAAGAAAGGATAGATGTAGGCATTGATTACAAAAAAGGGATGGAAAAAAAATATCATTACTATCCATGATGTGGGAATCTGGGGTTCGATATCCTCTAAATGAAAATATTTGAACCCTTTGCTCTCACCAGAGATAAAATGCTTAAATACTCATTGATACAGAGAGAATAAACTCCTGGGTGTTTCAGAAGGAGTAGCTTCTAACACTAGGTTCAGTGCATGTTTCAGGGTCCCATATAGACAGGAAATCTTCAGCTAGAAAGATTGAGAACATGTAACCTGTTTCAGAACATTCAGACACACTGCCTGTGGGACTGGAGGTCCAGCTGCAGATCCTCTTAAGCAGAGAAAAGAACAAGACCTAGGCCTTCTGGGTTATTACCAGAAGATCTTACCCCTGGAGAAGGGGTGAAAATCAAACAAATGTGATTTCTATTTCTTTTTGCATATAAATAACTCATTACAAAAATCAGAACTCTATTTTCATGCTCAGCTATAGTGTCTTAATGTTGTAGAATTTTTTAATTCTTAATTGTTTGTCTCTCTCTACTTTTTGGGTTACAGAGGTTTTTTTCCATATTATTTTTTTCCATAAGTTATTCAGAATGAAGACAAAATGAGCTCTTATGCCGAGCTGAATGTTGCCTAGTTGTACACCTGTTTCCTTAAATACAGGTCATTTATGGGAACACCAGACTTCCACCATTTCAGAGCAGCTACCTGGCTTCTCCTGGAATAAAACAAACTCCTGTCTGAAGTGTTATCATTCACCTGTAAACATGCACAATACCTTTGTAAAAAAACTCCAAACCAATACATCTCTTTGTCACATCATAAAGGACCCTATAAACTACAATGATTATATCAGGGCTGCCCTAAAGTCCCAAGCAAGTGAAATTTCACTGTTTATGGGTTCTGGGTGATGATTACTAGGGTGGATATTCTCAGGCATGTCTGCTAGTTGTTGCTTGAAGCCTGTGCACTTTCACTCATTCATTGACTAAACACGGCATGAGTCATTAACCTTTATATTTACACACATCCACACACACACATACTTACCTGTGTGCACACGTACATACACACACACGTACATACACACACACATACCCTGAACAGCTGGGCTTCCAATAACTTTTAAGCTCTAAACATTAATAATTAATTCACTCTGGCAGCTACCTATGCTATTTCCTTCTAAGTCTTTCATAACATCTCCTAAATACCTCCTCCTCACCTTTCTCATCAATGGGAATTGTTCTGCAGGCACACCCACCCTCCGGCACACACGCACGCTCACACGCGAATACGCAAACACACGCAGAGTAAACTGAAAATGGCAAATATGCCATTCAGGAAGGCTGTCATGGAAATAAATTTCCAAGGCACCGAACAAGTCATTGTATACTACAAAAAAAAACCAAACCACAAAGGGCTGCACTTATATGTTGGCTGCTATGTCCAAGCTCTCTTTGCTCACTAAGACAAACACACAAAAAGTGATTAAGTCAGAGAAGAAAGTGAAATAACTTATGAAATATTTGTCAGTTCAACTCTTTCATTAGAGAAAATAGATTTTTTTTTTTTTTTTTTAATGTAGAAATGCTTTTCTTGGAAGAAAAAAGAGAAGAAAAGAAAAGAAAAGGAAAAAAAAACAGGCACCTGACCAGCTCTGATAAATGTCAGCTGAGGGCTTAGATCAAACATTAAACCTTCAAGTGTCTTGTTTTGCCTAAGGTGGTAATGCATATTCAGCACAGATTAGGAAACACAAGTTCAAAGGTATTTGGGTGCTTAAGTCCCATGTTCTCAGGGACTCATATACTTTAAAAAATATTTCTCAATTCAAATTAAAAGTCTAAAAATAACTTTAAGACACCATATTTCACCCTGAAGGGTGTCTCCTTGCTAATTTTAGCATAATTTCTTAAATGGCTCCGGGGTAATCAGTCTTCCTGCCAATAGGAGCCATATAGCATATTTGCATGATCAAGAGTCATAAAGTACGCACCACACACACAGAAGATCCAAGAAGAAACGGAAGATAAGAGCTGGTCCCAGGAGGAAGGAGGTTGTTTTTCACACAAGTCTCATTGCTTCACCATGAGACATGAAAGGGACATGAAAGGCCAGTGCTGGAGTCTGCAGCTTCCTCACCCCCCCAAGGTCTGGATTGCCTTCTGGCCTCAGCTCCTGCGTAACCTCAAGCACTTAGCATTGTTCTTACATGGGCGTCTTCTCCAAACAGCTTATGAGCCATGTGCAGTTGGCCATCTATGATCAGAAGCTGAGAGAGAGAGAGCAACAGAAAGTTTCCTTTAGTAGGCAGCTCATCATAACAGCCTCCATTTAGTGTCTAGAGAGACTGGCCTTACCAGGTTGTGGTCATCCTACGAGAATAATTCCTTGTATTTTATTAGCTTGAATTCCTCATTCTTTTCTAACTGGTAAATGTATTAAAAGGAAGAAGACAACATGTGCACAGAGGAAAGCTGCACTGTGCTTACGCCTTTGTTACTGATGTTGTAGGTTTATACTTGAGCGTGAATAATTGCTATTGTTTATTGCTTCTTTACAAAATAGAGAAGACAACTCTTTCCTGTGACACAGGAGTGCAGTGGCATCTAATGAATCCTTGTGCTGTATTTTCAGCTGCAGGTTAAAATGCTGTGTATAATGAACAAAAAAAAAAGCTCTTTCAGGATTTTTTTCTGGAATTGTTCTTATGGACATTTGTTCAAAGAGCACCTTAGGGCTACAGTGGTGAATGAACAGACACAGAAAGTGTAAATGTGGATGGAAGGAAACTGTCAGCCAGAAGCAATGCTTCTTTTCTTCTCTTTTACACACCCAGATGTTATTGCTTATATCTTTCTTTAATGGATCACAATGGGTACAGTGTTGTGGATTCCAGTTTCTCCTACCGGGCTTTATTTTCTCTGGTTACCATTCTCACAGTTAGCTGACTGATGGAAGGAAACATAATTTCTTCTTAGCCTGTCTAACATCTACTCTGTGCATCACCATGGATTCACACCATACACCTACTCTCTTTTTCACTTTTTATGTTAGGTAACTAGATAAGTCTACTCTAAGCATTAGCTCAAGGGATCAGAGAGAACAGTGCTTATTTCTAAATAGGATTGAGGAATTTGACAGACATTAAAAACATCTGTAGTTATGCTTCTGTTCCTTTCCTGATACACAAATTTGTGCTGCCTGTGATTGCCTGGAAGGGCAGGAAAGCCTCCATGGCAAACATCCAGTTCACAACTGGTCAGATAAGTTTCAATGCTTTCACTATGTGGGCCATGACAAGACATGAAGACTGATAGGCAATTTCTGTAATTGCATGTTTCTATGGAACTATTAGCCAGTGAGTAGGATTCCTGCTGTTACAAATATAACAGAGGGAAGAAGTGTGCTGTCAAAATGAGTTAAACACAATTCTGGTTTAATTAGCAAAGTGGGACTTCACTGCAACTATCCGAGTCTTTTTACTGAATATGCACTTTAAGTCGCATGATCTAACACAGGAAAATGCCCCTTCACTTGTGCAAATGAACGTACAGGCCCCAGGTGGAAAGAGCAGAAGCACGCTACCTCTGCCAGACTGCTCAGAGATCGTGTTTTACTCAACCTCACCTGCAGCCCTCAAGAAGGACAACAAAGATGCCTTGAGCAGGGATCTTACTGCTATTGGCCATGCTTAATCCTAAAGCCTTGACTGCAGAGGCACACAGCCTCTCTAGGGAGACCTTTTGGTCAGGAGCCCCTCGGGGAGGGCATAGGCATTAGTGGCTGTTGGGAAAAAGTCTAGTTCTGGCATGGAAAAACTGGATTATGGATGTCCTTGTGCAACCCTCCATTTGCCTACAGCCTACCACAGCCGTTCCTTGGAAGAAAGACTTTTCCCATCACTGCCTTATGTTTCTTACTTTACTTTGTGCCTAACTGAAACTCTGGGTTTTCTTCTTCATTAGGAATAAAATAGTATCAAAGGCAGAGTCCATACATCAAATGTTTATATAGGATCTTCCCTAAGACTTGAACTGAGTGTATGGGACTTGTGGGGGGATAAGTTCTCCTCTAATAATTTACTCTGATATGGTCTGGTTTTATAACATAGAGAGTGTGTTGTCCTGCACTGTAGCATGTAGTATGGAATTCAAGGAGTAGTAATTGTGCATTTTCCTCCCCTTTTGCATCTATCAGCCTGAATTGCTATTGTTATTCAAAAAGCTGAATAGCAAAATGTGTAAGATATATAAAAAGCGGGGAAAAAAATAGAATATTGATTGATCAAATGATAGGGAGCTCAAGCTGACAAGCAAAAGGGTCTGATGAAATGAAACTTTGATCATGTGAGCAATTCAGATTAAAATAAAATCAGCCATTCCTTCTTTAGCTCACTACTTCATGGAGAGCAATTAAGAGGCACGGTGTGCAAACATTCCTGAGTATCATCCATCACCTGGCTAATCTGCCTGCCAACCTGCCCAGCCATACCTTTCCAGTAGCTGTTTCCTCTTTCTCTCCCTACCTGCCCTCTGTACCATAATTAGATCCCTTGTTCAGGGGAGTGGAGAGGGTAGAAAGAGGGAAGAAAAAAGTTTTACAAGATAAGAAACAAGAAATAAAGGAATACTTTCCCTAACAGAGTGCAGATGTGTTAATTTGCAGGTATGGTTGATGATGACTTTTCACAGCTGTTGGTTTTTTTATCACCATCATCACAAAGGTTAATCCTTATGTTTCCATTTGAAGCAATGTCTTCCCAATTTTCTATTTTAGAATATCCTGATCCATTTTAGGACTCATTTTTCAGATATACACAAGGACAGGAAATGTTTTAAATCACTAACAGATGAGGAAAGAATACCATCAGCAGCATTAGAAAACAACTGTGGATGCAAATATATTGGATGCAAATTTTTGTCAAGTATCTGATATTGGCTGCTGGCTGGAAAAGAATTTTTTAGTCATTTTAGTCTGACAACTTTCTAAATCTTTATTTTCCCTGTGGCATAATATGTTCACCTTTTGTTTTCCTCACCTTATCCTAAACCAGGTTATCTGAGACAATAAAGAGGAAATGGTTAATATTCAACTACAAGTGCAAAAGTACTCTCACACTTGAAACATGTTGGGTATGATGAGGGGTCTGAAAGGAATCAGAGGAGGCTCAGATGCACAAATGGTTTTGTCAGTAAACTCCCACACCTCAGAGAAGCATCTAGTTATGTAGAATATCCCTTTATAGACACGCTCACTTCCATTTCACAGACATCTGATAACTTCCTACATTGCAGCATAGGAAATACCACAAGTGAGTGTTACAAACAATAGGAGAAAGAGAAGGATGACAAGAATAATATTTCTAAGTGCATGAAAATGAAAGTAAACTATAGTAAATCTAAACCAAGTGAAGCTTAATTTCTTATTGACTAATTAATACCAGGAACCACACCACCATCATAACCAAGCGACTTCCCCCACGACTGTTGTAGAAGGCCCTAAGAAAAGGGCTCAGGGAGGAGCAGGTACCAGGCAGCTTCATGAGCTATACTGGGAATGTGTTCCTTATGCTGTTCAAAATGGGAGAAGAAAAACAAGGGCACCAAAGACGACTCTTACCAGCACAGCATCACACTGATAACGCAAGGGTTTGAAATTGGATTTGCTTTGATTATCTCTCCTATGGCTCTGCCAGTCATCCAGAACTGCCTGCATGCCAGAAACTAGTTCCTTGTGGAGTCCCTGAGCCTCATTTGCTGCGGTGCACATGTGGCTGTACTTTGCTGTCACCTTCCTGCAAGGCTCATGGCTATCAAGGGACTCTTCACCCCAGGTCCTGCTGTTAATAGGGCAAAGAGGAGGCAATATGCAGGATCATTTCCCATCTGCCCTTCTGAACTCCGAACTGTCATTTACTCTTCCTAGTTTTGCAGAACATCACTCAGGACTGTTTAATGCCTTCTTTCTTTATCCAAATATCTGGCTATCAGGTTTCCTGTCACCCTTTTGTTAGCCCAAAGATTCTCCTAACCTATATAGAAATGGGACTTGATGATTGATTTAAGATTAAGCAGGTCTGCTTATAAATACCTTTTGTCAGGTGTTTCGGGAGATTTTTGGTGATTTATAGTCTGCATAATCTCAACAATGATTCATCTTGAAATATTGGACTATCTTGTTTCCAAAGAAATCCATCAAAAGAGCAAAACAAAACAAAAATCTCATAATCTCATATTGATTATCATCACATGATAAGGGTAAAATATATATAAAACTTGGATATTTGTATTTAATGGTTGAAGTAGATAAAACTCTTAATTTATGCTCCCGTTAATCCCTCAGGTTGTGAGGAACAACGTTAGATGTGATCGCACAGCTGAACCTCAGGCAAACTCCTTGTGATGAGTCATTGATGCTTATCCAACTGGAAGATACAAAGTAGTGAAGAGGAAATGCCAGACACCAAACTGGAAAGCTTTCATTTAATATTTTAATAACTATAATTCTATGTCAAAGACTTGATTTTAAAACATGTGTTATTATGTGCAAAAGTTTTGCACATTATCACCTAAAGAGAGGAAAAAGAGCCATCAACCTTGGTCTTTTTGGACACAGTAGGAGGCCTCCAGCTGCAGTGGAACACAGTAGGTTCAGAGGAGGCAGCCTACAAGTCATGTCCCTATTACTGACCTGTAGATGATTCCAAGCTCCCAGGTCCAAATACCAACTTTTATATCGGGATGTGTCAGTTGCAAAAAGCATCCCTATACCCTAATTCCTCAGAAGAGAAAAGGGGCATGGGAACTAGACTTCAGATCCTGTAGGTATTGCACCAATCCACGGTGTCACATCTCATCTACAAGGCTAGGACATCAATACAAAAATCTTAGCTTGTTTCCCCTTACCCTCTGAAGGCAGAGAAGAGAGTGTGAGGTAATGTCTACATGGACACTGCTGCTTGAAACAATCATTCAGTGTTTCAGTTTTGAAGATACTTCCATGTTTGCCTCTGTCCAGTACCTTGGTTCAGGCAGCAGAGTGATTTTCATGTGCACAAGTTAAATTCCCCTTGGAGGAAACTGAAATGAAATTGACTCTTCAGAAGTGCTCCAGTGCTTCATGGAGACAGTGGGTTTCAAGCCAGGGTGTAGGCCACATAGGTGCCAGTAGGTGTTACATAAAATATCTGTGCGGCAAGGAGGCTCTTGACTCTTCTACAATCCCCACAACACCATAAAATACCTCTTCTGCCATGCAAAGGGCTAAGTGCCATCTTTGTCCTCCTATCTCACAACAAGTTCTATGCCTCAAGTGCTTTCACAAATGACCCTTCAACTTCTAGAGAGGCATCTCTTGGTTTTGCTACCGTTCCTCTTGGTTACCAGCCCAATCTTGTCGCTGTTTCCTTTTACAGCTTTACAATCTTTGCCTTTAACTCTTGTCTTTCAAAGTATCAGACACCTGTCTGTTCTCCTAGAACAAATCTCTTGGATTTATAGAGACTTAAGGAAATGACATCTTACATAAAACCGTGAGATGAACAGGGTGAAACCTACTTGGGCAGTTGAATAACACAGTGGCAGTATCAGCAGGTTGCTAACAATGTTGCAAGAAATTCAAGAAGAGAAAGGTAGTTTTTTCTGAAGAAAATAAATACACTGTGGGGACAGGAGATCTGTGTCCATTACAGACAGCTTTAATGTTCTGGGACTGGGAGTCCAACACAAAACTGGCTGCTTGTTTGAACCTACATAGCCATCAGTCAAGGTACCACCAGAACATTATTGATCTAGAGAACCCATCCCTAAACCCTGCAGAAGGCATTTGAGGGCATTCTGAGGGGCTCCTGCTTTGGCAACTCCCACTATGAATTGCAGCACACACTTTCTGTGCAGATTAATTCAAGCATGGATAAGGGTGCAGCTTCATAGTTGTGTCTCTGGGCTGGGAAGAGGAGTGAACCTCTAGCAGATGTTCTACAGCTGTATATTTAGAGCTGTAGTTTGGCATATTGCTGTTATGACCACTTAGGCAACTAATCTCTAAGGGTTATAAGCTGCCAGATAAGTTTTCTATGTTGTGACTGTCTACATCTGAAACCATTCATCCAATCACACCCAGCATCCAGCTCAGTCCAGGCATCCAGACAAGCTGGAAATGCAGCACATCATGGTGATTCTTCCCTCTTAGCCTTTTGTGGACTGCGTCCTCCCCTTCCTGTATGCACTGGATTATCATCTGAAGATGTAGTGATAACACCATGCACAATAACACTATTGCTCCCAGTCCTACCCTCAGTCACGAGATTGAAAAGCAGATGCTGAAAGGTTTCCCTGTATTTACAAGGATGCTACTGGGTTAGCAGCTGTCTACCACTCCTCCCCATCTTTCCTTATGTTCAGATGGAACTTCCTGTGTTCCAATTTGTGTCTGTTGCCCCTTGTCCTGACCTTGCTCCTAAGCAGTTCTTGGCCACATTGGCTTTTCCACCCTCTATCGTGTTGATCTCCTTACAAGCAATGAGGCCTGTCAGTTCAGGAGATTAATTCACATATGCTAACACATTTCTGCTTAGCTACAGGTTATTTCACCTTCAAATTTCTAAAACTGGGTCACCCTACAATGTGCAGTACTTTTTCTGCATGGGATAAGAGTAAGCTGCTGGAAAAGGGAGCGTGGGCTGTTGGTACTGATGGCCCATTGTAGCATGTGAAGGTTGTAGTAGTGGTTCCTTGAATAGCTGTGTCATTGTAGAAAGCTAAGCCCATAAGTGCTTCGTGTGTGGGAGGGCAAGCACAGCTTCCAGGACTCCAGCTTTAAGTCCCTCTGGAGCAAAGAACATGAGAAACTTGTGAGGCTGGAAGGGCTCAGCTTCTCCATGAATCATTGGACAGGGCTTTGAGCAACTGGAGCTAGCACAAGGTGTCTCTGGCCACAGCAGGAAGGCTGGAACTAAATTATCTTCAAGGTCTTTTCCAACCCAGACCACTCTATGGCTCTGTGATTTGAGGCAAAAGCCTAGGCATAGAAGAGATGGAATATTTTTTTCCTAAAATTTGAGAAGAATGAAGGAGGGATAAGAAAGAGTTTCATGTGACAAGGGAGAAGAATTTTCCTGCTGAGAGGTCCCTTCCCACCATTCAGAGCCAGCTAGCTCTACTACTCCCAACACTTATCCATTGTCCCATCCCCCAAGCAGCTTCAACTAACAGAGCCTTCAACAAGCTTCCCTCCCACCACTGTGTCTGCTGCCAGCTCCCTGCAGTGCCACATGCAAGCAAACCACCCTCAAGGCCCCCTTCTCCTGTCAGATCTTTGCTGAGCAGCAAAAAACACACCCACCCACCGCTCCTTTCACCTGAGCTGTATGTATATGGCTGCTACATCCCCCAGAGCAGCTCCAGGAAAGACCTGTGAGGGCAGGAGACTCAGTGGAGGGTGGGGGTGGTTTCCTGAGAGTTATTGAGTCAAAGCACATACTGATGTGCAGAAGAAGTCATAGGAAGCAGAGAGATCTAGTGAAGACTTAGCTAGAGTAACCATGTTTGCTGAACAGGGAAAGTGTATTGAGTGCTGCCAGTGAGCAGCTGAAGCCCCCCCCTAGGGCTATACAAATCCCCTGTATCTTCTCTTGGAGGAAAAGGAAGACTAGGTAGATCTAAAAGACATTCTGGGATTTTTCTTTTTTTTTTCTTGTTTTCTTTTTTTTCCTTTTTTTTTTCTTTCTTTTTCTTTCTTTTTTTTTTTTTTTTATTTCTGGAAAAGATGGGGAAATTTACACATCTTCTCTCAGATGCTTTTCACCAGTGAAGGAACAGATAGTATCCTAAGCATGCACATTACTCTGGGTGTTTTGGATGCAGAGTGCAACAGATTGTGCAGAGTTTTTCTGAAGAAACCGCTCCTCACAGTTTCAGTCGAAAATGCATCCTCCAGCAACCCTGCAGAACATAGCAAGCACATGTAATTTGGAGGGCACTGGCATCAAGACTGCTTTGTGACATTGCAGTGAGCTGGCCAAAAGCACGTGACTTGTACATGGCAGTAAGAAGCTCCCTGCAGTAAGGGAACATTCCCATCCTTGGCGGCATGGTTGTAGCACAGACTCATGATCCAGTGATGCATGGACGTGCAGCATCTCTACAGAACCCTGAATGGTCCTTGTTCAGCTTGAAAAGATTGTGCCAGCACCCCACTGACTTCATAGCCAGAGTTGCAGAAGGCATGAATGTGCTGAGTCCTTTTGGTGAACTCTATCAAGGCATCTAGGCCTGTCTTAGGGATGAAAAAGCGGTGGTAGCCTTTGCATTTTAGATGTTTGTAGCTGCCATGCACTGTGAAGTGGATGAGAAAGAAGAGCCTTGCTCCTCTCCCCCATGATACACACAGTTCTGCAACCCCTGGATTGCAAAGGTCTCAATAATTTTGCTGATGTCACCTCTTTGCATTATATGTAGGAAGCAGCTGTGGACTATTGTCTTAGAGAACTTCACTGCACCCTGTCCATGGTGGATTTGCCCATCCCATGCTGGTTAGCCACAGACCAAGCTTTGAAGTTTGTGAGGTTCCATAGAGCTACAGCTGCTATTCTGAATACAAATATCAGCTTGCAGAATTTCATGTCAGGATGATAAAGGTCCTGGCGCCAGCTCACAAGAGATTCTTGGTGGTGCACCACTGTTGTGGGAAATTTCATACCCACTGTTGGTCATCCCAGTGGTGATGCAGTCTCACTAGACTCAATGCCAATCAAGCCTGGGCAAAGCAGTCAGAGGAGACATAGAAATCTGGGAGTGCAAATGTCAGTTCACTCTGGTTGTCCTGCTGGGGTACCTACTGAAGGCACAGGATTCAGTCCTTGCCTGCAGCACAGTGCAGCAGACACTGTGCAGGCTGCGAGGAGGGAGGTGGATGGAGTTGCAGGTGCTATCATGCAGAGACAGCATGAGCAGAAACAGAAGTGATACTTTCTCATATGTTTGACCTTGCACAGATAATAGCAGTGTGGAAACTGCTGTGAGCAGTGGCACGAATCTGCATGAGGCAGATAGACATTGTGGCACTTCCTAGGGGAACCCAAGATTCAGGAAGAAAAGGTCTGAAGCACGGATTTCCTTCAGAAAGCTTTAAAGCACATGTGCAGTGGAGGCATTCAACTAGAATAAATCATATCCCAAGTAAACTCCAAACTGCCTGTAAAGGATGCAACACAAGAGTCTCAGCACCAACTGCTTCTATCTACCAGTTCAGTCTTATTATTGAAATTAATTTGCTCATGTAGCCACAGCTTGACTCTATTCCATTAGCACTATGGAGAGAGAGGATCTATTTAAGCTTTCAGGTTTACTTGTACAAGAACAGATAGGTTTAAACTGGCTACTAATAAGTTATATCTGGAGATTAGAAGGTTTCTAATATTCATTGAAGTGAGATGCTGAAACAGCTTTCTAGCAGGAGATGCGGCAACAGACAATAACTATTGTTGGCTGGAGCTAAACAGGCAGAGAGGTAGAAGCTGTGATTGACTGTAACAATATGAGACTGAATAATGCGGCTCAGGAAGACTCCTTCAGGTCCACAGTGCCATGTGCACTCGGGGAAGCCTCAGAGACCACCTTGGAGTCCTCCATCCTGGGCCATGGTGATGGAGGTACTTAAGGGAAGCAAGTATACCCAGTACCCTTCATCTGACTAGGAGGACAGGCTCCAGGTCTTAGACAGGAGAACTAGCAGGAGCTTCTGGCAGCCTCTGGAAAATGCTCACATGCTCTGAAGTTGAGGTGACGCCTGGATACCACAAAGTGTCACCTCAACTCTGCTCCCTCTGCTAGCTTATGGCATTGAGAGACTATGAAGGGTAGAAAAAAGCAGAAGCAGGCAGCTCAGTTATGTCTCTGTCTATAACCAGAATCCCTTAGTAGTTGACAGAAGCACAGTTTCAAGAACGGAGTTTTATGACTTGTTTGTGAAAGCAATTATGTGATACAGTTTATTTTTAGTTCCCCCAAATCAGTGGGAAAATCTCCCATTGATTCTAAGAGGTTTTAGGGCAATCCCAGCATAAGTGTATGCATTACAAATGAAAACAAAGAGTAAACATCCTCAGATATTTGTTTATTACAGTTACCATTATTTTTCCAAAATGTAATACCTAATTATATTTATATAAATGATGCATATGTTTACTGTGCATATTTTTAAGGCAAATACTTCTCCATTTTCATTTATCTTAATTTCCTGAGGGCTGACAGAAGGAAATAGATCCATACTAGGGTAGATTTCCTTAACTTAGCAAGAGAACTAGCACGTATATCTGAGACTGTTGCCCTGCTTCGCACATTTTCAAGACAATGTTTAGTCTTCTCTTGGCCATGTTATTTAAGATCACATGACCTCTACCTGGCTTGTTTCAACACAGCTTCTTACAAACAACATCTTAGCTATCTTAACTAAGATATCTATCTGGATTCATTGAGTCAGGGACAAAGAAAGACCATTGTATCATCTAATCCAATCTTTTCTAAGTGTGTATACAGATTACAGAGATACTGCTTGACAAGAAATCTTCAAGTTTTACTTCAGACTCTTTCCTTTTATATATATATATTATTTTTTTGTCAATAGTCCATGTACTGTAGAATAAGCTCTGTTCACATGCACGGTATTAACATCTTTCTAGTTTAAGCTTTTGGGTCTAATCTTGCAAAACCTTCCTACATAGTTCTTAGTCAGAGCTATCTTATTTTAAAAAGGAGAACATTTTCATTAGCTGGATTGGTCCAAAGATTTTAAATTAGGTCTATAAGACAGTTTCCTGGTAATTAGAGAGGAAAGAGCTCCATCTAGCTGTTTTGGGTCTAAAGGTGGAGGTTGGCATTAATTTGTGCTGTAAGAACACAGAAATATTAACAGAAGGACAGAACATACCCGGTCCTGACATCTCATAACTCTATGTTGGAAAAAAAAAAAAAAAAAGAAAAAATCACCTCTCTCCAGACACTTTATTTGTACTGCATTAAGAATAAAGCAATACCAGGAATAATAAACAAAACCATTTTAAGAAGATATTTGGAGACAAGGGGAATCTTTCCAAACACAAATGCACATAATTTGTTTTCATGTTAAGACATAATTATGCCCAGAAGAAAACATACCATGAATTGGAGGAAAACAGTCCACAGCTCATTTTGTTTGCTGTCTTTTGTTGCATCACCTATTCAGCACTAATAAATAAACATCAACTGCACAGTGAATAGTTTTCAGATGATTCAGCAGAAGTTATTAATGATTCATTATTATTTGTATAGTGCCTGAAGGTCTCGATGGGGAATTGAAACCCCACTGTACAAACAAATAAGGGCAGAGCTGGTCTGTTTGTGTGGAGCTGCGACTGGAGCTCACAGACGCAAGCCCAGACTAACTTTAAACTAGCAGGACTGCTGTTACTATGTTGCTATCACAGCACTGCTCTCAGCTTGGGTTATGCAAACCACCTGAAAAGCTGAGTAAATAACTGGAAACGTAGCCGGCACTGGACTCTGTGCTGCCTCAGCTATTTGTTGGGCCGTATCCACGGTAGCTACTTCAAAGCATGTTCAGATACATCTGTATAACTCACAGTGATAGCTCTCACTGCAGCTACGCTGGCAGATGATCTCATTCACAGGTCCACAGCTGGAGCAACTGACGATGTTATGGGTCTCCTCTATTCTGTAGATGCTTTTTCCTCTGCTGATGGTCACAGAAGAAACCAGGCAGGAAGCCATGCAATTTGTTTGCACTTTGGCATCTTAACGTGAATCCACTGCCTTCAGCAGCTTAAGTGTGAACTGGAACAGCCAAGGTGTGGGCAGATGTTTTGCTCGACCTCTTCAGGGCAGCAACTTTGTGCAGGTGGTTAGTTGTGGTGGCATCCAAAGCTAGTCCAGCAGCCTACTCCTATGCTTCTCTGCTAGTGACCTTCAGTAACAGGAGAATGAAGCTGTAAAGAGGAGAAGAAGGTTTTCGAAGCAAAGCTTCTATTGTAGGCAGTAAAAAGTGTTGGTCTCAGAACTTGTAAGAAAATATTTGTGTAAATATTTTAACAATATTATTGAACAAACTCTGAGTTTATTAATGAATAAACTTTACTGAAGTGTATGGCTCCAACTGGACTAACAGAAGCAGTCTATCCCTGCACTTTCTAATAGCTGTTGACCAACCTCAAAGAAAATAAATACACAGTTGTCATTACCAAAGCATTCCAGAGCATTAAGCATAGCACTATTTTTTTTTTTCCACAGGTATTTTTACAGACACAATTTGCTGTCATCAATGCAGCTGCTGTAGCTAGCAAAAAAACCCAGAGTACCTGTGAATGCAAGTGTTGCAGCACTGAGGCAGTGGGAACCACAGGCAATAGCACAAGGAGAAGTTCCTAATAGCACAAAAAGGCAGAGGTGGCAAGGATTAGTCATCTGCTAACAAGAAACACTTTTAGAGAAAATAGTTTTCTAAGCTTCAGCACAGTAAGATTAATTTCAGATTTGTGAAGGAGCTGAAGGATTCATGTGGAAGATGGTAAATGGTTGAGAGATAACATCTGTCTTCCATGACACAAAGCAAACCTACAGAACTCGGCCACAGAAACTTCATGGGAGGATTCAAACAGTTCAAGTGACTTTGCTTATTTGCCTCTAGAAAAATAATAAGAAAACTAATGAAGTCTTCCAGTTGCCCCCAGTGAACTTTAAGGGTATTACAAAAATTTAGGGTTTGTCATTCAGCCTCTCCCTTTCCTAAAAAAAAAAATAAATAGAAATAAATAGAATAAACTTCACTCCTCAAGTAGATTTCCAACAACACAATTATTTTATATTCCACTTTAGCATATGAATTATCTATTTTCCCTTCTCACAACAAATGGGAACCTTTCAAGATTGAGAATGATTCCCCAAAAAAAGAGAAATAATAAAAGGTTATTTAAACCATTAAGAAAGATTTTAAGGAGTTTTAGGGCCTTCTGTTTAGTCATTCCGTAAGGAAATAGTGTCTTCATTAGACTCTCTGTCTTGGCCACTTCTCCATCCAGTGGAGTTTTGTGTAAGAGGGATTCTGGGTTTGTATAAGAGGGTTCATACTAAAATGTCAAAGAACTTTACATAAAGTTTTACATTAAAGAGGTTCCTTCTTCCTGAAGCAACTAAAGGATTTAAAGTGTAGACAGGAATCATACAAATGATCTTACTGTCACTTTGGAAAAGGTTTGAAATTGCTAAGAAGCATTTGGTAGTTTATATGTGAATTTTCCCTTGGTGGTATTCATATGGTTCATGTGGGCCAGAAGAAATGGAATTTAAATCATAAAAGAAACATTCTGGCTTACATGAAGTAGGTTTCCATGGCATCTGGATGCCATAGGGATAAATTATATCCACTTTGGTGCCTTCTAATATACATTCAGAACAGCCCCAGTGTTATTCTACTTCCCATATACGTCCTGGTTAAAGTGTGAACAGTGACTACAAATACTGCTGCTCCTGCTCCCCACCTCCTAAAAACTGCAGCTGGGAGAAGCCTGCTCATCATACAAAGCATGTACAACACTTACAAGTCTTTTGCTACTTGCAATTTATGTGAAAATGAAGGGCTATGAAACTGTTTCAAAGAAAGGAGCTGACTTTCCTGAGCTAAACCAGAGTTATGTCTCCTTTCCTGAAGTCACTTACTCCTTGGCTGTGTTGCTGAAATGTTTTAGGCAACACTGTGTTTCTAGATAGTGGATTTTACTCTGGTAAATGTCTTTCTAATCTGAGTAGTATACATGCAAAATAATGTCCTTCTTCATAACAGTGTTACTAAGTTATTCTTTTTTTTAATACACCTTTGGTCATTGATTTCTGAGTTCTACCTTGTCATGCAGTGTTTCTAGAACTGCTCTACAGACAGAAGAAACTATTTAAAAGAAACTGTAGATGTACCTATAGAAACATAAAAGCATTTTAGTTAGAAAAGACCCTTAAGATCAAGTCCAGCCATTGACCAAGCACTGCCACATGACCACTAAACCATATTCTGCAGCACCACATCTACACATTTTTTAAATACCTCCAGGTATGGTGGCTCCACTCGGCAGGGCAGACTGTTCCAATTCTCAACAACACTTTCAGAGAAGAAAGTTTTCCTAATATCCGAACCAAACCTCCCCTGGCACAACCTGAGGCCATTTCATCTTGTCTTATCACTTGTTACTTGGGAGAACAGACCCAACTCCACCTCACTACAGCCTCCTTTCAGGCAGTTTACAGAGCAATACCATCAAGTTAAATTTGATTAAATTAATGTGAGTCGATCTGTAAACTTTAAATAAGCGTGTACACTGAGGACTTACAGAATGGAACTGGTTTCCATTTTTTATAGCTATATCTAAGGCTCAAATTGTATCGATCTTCATTAGTGTTATGTTGTATCTGGCAGGGAATTCAAATTCTAGTCTGAATTAAATGCATCTTTTTATTTGCCTTTGAAAGCAGATAGTCAGCACAGAAAGACAGAACCAAAGTACAGTGTCTCTTGCAAAATTTGCAAAGTATCTTTATAAAATGAGCAATTACAAATACCATAAATAACAAGAGCAACTTTAAATCTTTAATTCAAGGATGATCAGGGTCATGTTAAATTCTATGACAATTCTAAATCTTGAAGAACTCTTGTAAAAAGTTTGACTCTTTGGAATCTATATTCATCTTCCATCGCGTTACTAAGGTTTTATAAGCATACTAACCTTTATAGCCCTCAGCATCACTGGAACATGTAAGAGCAATAAAATCTTCAGATGTGAGTATCCCTTTAAGATGGCATTATAGCCACCCAAAAAGTGTGTTAGTTTGAAGGGAGTCCTTTGGCTTCATGTCAGTGATATAAGGTTCTTCTGCCCAACGTGGATCACAGAGCAGATGGAGGTTGCATGAGTCATGCTTGTACACACCTGGGATTTTTAGAAGGTCCAGAAATGCAAGGTAGGACAAGAGATGTGGCAGATGGATGCAAAAAATTGGAGTAAAATTTGCGTTTTATTTTAACTTTTTAGTATTTATGGACTCTGGCTTATCAGACTGCAATGTATTGCTAAATGTCCACTTTCACAAGGTCCCTAACAAATTATCTCTGTAATACAAAGATTATCCCTGTCAGGAACACAGGTCCCCTCATCCTCTTTTGCACAGTCTCAAAAAAAGACACATTAGTTCACTAAGATATGATGCTGTTAGTATTTTTCTTCAGTGTTTTCCCTCCAGTCCTGAAAAATATTGCTTCCTACAAAGAAGCCAGTGCACTAGATGCCACAAAAGAGAACATCACAATGACCCACAACAGCTAACATGCTACAACCACTAAGACAACCAAGGGTTATTTGAGGAAGGTTTTTGGTTTATACCTTGGAACGCATGTGCCTTATTCCTAGTCCCTTCTCAGATGTAGCTAGAGGAAGAGAAGGTGGTGACAGCAGGGTCCTCTCCCTGTCCAAAGATTCCATAGGTAGGGGACAGCTCTGAGATGTGACAAACACAAGGCTGAAGGCATGCTCCAGCTCTGACCCAAATCAGTCCACAGGAGTATGGTAACTATAGATTCACTCAGAGGCATCAGGCAGCAAGGAAAATAAGTCACATTCTCATCTGTAACAGGGGCGGTAAGCTGCCTGCTGGTGCATAGCAGATCTATAAGACTCACAGTAGCTCGCAGGTGGGATGGCCTCACTCACAGAGATAAGCATCCTTCCCCAGTCTGCCCTCTTGCTTCTATATCCTTTTGCTGGCATGTTACTCACAGACCACTTTTCAAGATCCACATGAACCTCACAGCATCCCAAACATAACCCAGTGACTAGGACATGCCCCAGGAGAAAACAGGGCTTTTCAGGGCAGCTCCACACACTGTGTTTTCCACTGGACAGCTGGGGTGGCTTTCTGCCCAGCTCATAGGTGTTTGCAGTCCCCTGCACTTTTAGATGCCTTCCTGTCCCCACACATTGAAGAGAGGGGCCAGGCACATGGCTGAGGTCTGCTGGTCCAACTTGAATCCAGGCATCAAAAGGCGAAGTGCAAATGTGGAGGTTTAGATTGGATATCAGGGAAATATTCTTCGCAGAAAAGGTTGTAAAACATTGGAACAGGTTACCAGGGAAGTGGTGGAGTCACGGTCCCTGAAGGTACTTAGAAGATGTGTAGCTGTGGCACTGAGTGAAATGGTTTAGTGGTGATGTGGCGATGCTGCGTTGACAGCTGGACTTGATGATCTAAAAGGTCTCTTCCACCCAAAACAATTCTGTATTTCTAAGTGCACAACTTCTGAGCCCTTTTGGGATCTTATTGCAAGAGTTTGAGAAGTACTGTTTGATGCGTGACTTAGTAGTTTCTGTTTTCTTCCCCAGAATCTGAAGTTATAACCTGAGTTTCAGCTAGCAAAGAACTGAAATGTCCAAGTTACCCTCTAAATATTATCAGGCTGTTGAGAAGAGGAGGCCTTGCCAGCTACCACTTTAACTTCTTGGCCTGATTTTGCAGCGTGTAATGCATTATCAGCTTCATGCTGGCAGTTCCTGAAGAATGGACCTGGTTTGCCAGAAAGGCAATATATCAAAATGAGCATGATATTTAAAACAATAGTAAAACGTTACCTACCTTGCCCATTTCTTTCTGGGGATAATGACAGTCTGCAACTCCAGTCTGTCTTGCACTGACTGCAACTTACCCTAACATATATTAACTTTATGTCTGGTAAAAAATGTCAGAGGTACAACCCATGATGCATAACTTTTGTCTAACACAGCAAAAACTATCTAAAAATGAATTGGATGTGAGGAAATGGTAAAGAGATTTGCTCCCTGAGGAAAGAATGGCAGATGGGAAGGCAGTAAGATTAGCAGGGACAATTATCATCAGGGCAATGTCTGCAAGGTCCTAAGAGGGGAGAAGAAAAAATGCTCAACCAGATAGCCTAGCCCCACCTTCTTCTTATCATTGATCTTGCTGAAGACCTACTGGAAGAAGCTGCTCAGTCAAATGAGATAGATTAGCATACACACTTAAATAGAACTGTCAGGGCTGGAAGGGACCTTAAAGACCACCTAGTTCCAACCCCCCTGCCAATGGCAGGGACACCTCCCACTAGAGCAGGTAAATAAATCGCTACTAATTTAGTTATTTTGACTGAAATGTTTTGGAGCATCCACATAAGCCATTCTTGTAGCTGTCTGGAAAGATAAAACAAAGAAATGGTATGCTCCTGCTGCATGCAACGATGTGGGGTGGTAACCTTTCCCAATGATGCATACTCATCTGGAAAATGAGATCTGTCTCCAGGCTATTGTGAACTCCTGAAAGGGAGTGTAATACCCTAATATAACAGACTGTGAATGTGAAATTACATTGTTCAGAAACAAGGGGTTTTCAGAAGATCCTCAAAAATTGCCTAGTTCAACCTCTTCATTTCTTCCCCTGCCCACGCTCCTAAGTCTTCTCTTGGCTCGTGTTTTTCTATCCTACTCTTTAAAATCTCCAGATGATCGAGATTCCAGCACTCTTCCAGTGCTTCTCTGGTCACACCATTACAGTGTATTTCTTACTGCCTCATCTGTATCCCCCTTACCACAGTTTAAGATCATTCTGTCTTGCTTTATCAGCCATCAGCTTGGAAAATAGATAAGCATAATTGGTTTTTAGATATTTGAAAACTATTAAAATATTTCTTCTCCATTTGCTCCTCTCTAGACTAAACAACTGTGTTACCTTCAATCTTTTCTCATGGGTTATATTTTCTAGACCTTTACTCATTCCTGTTACTTTCCTTCAGATTCTTTCCAACTGGTTCACATCTTTCCAGAAAAGCAATGCCAAAAATGAGCCTTCTAATATCTGATTTTCGGGTTTGGTTTGTATGAATAATCTAAGTTTGAATGATAAGCAGTGTCTGAACCTAATAAGTCAATAAAATTTGCAGCACAACACAAAGGCTGGTTCAAAGATGGAAATGGAAAATATGAGATTGATTTTGCTTTCAGCAGTACAGAAGTTTCTGGTGTGAGTCTGGAATACTGGTGTGTGTATGTTTATATACATGTACACTTTTCTACCAATTAGTAAAAATATTTTTAATTGAGGTCATAGATGCTGCTGTTGTTCCTGTAATGAACCTGGATCTATAAATAAATGTTTCAAAAGATGAAATATTAACTTCACAGAAATGAAAATTTTGGCAGATCTCAACGATCATTCACATATGTAATTATATTCAAAAGGACAGTTTCCACTACTGCTGTCTGAAAGAAATCAACTGTAAGCTATCATACAGTTTTCCTCCCAATAAGCTTATTTTTTCTTGCTGGAGAGAAAAAGCTCCAATTAAATATCTGGTTCTGCTTTGGTTAAAATTTTTGTTTCTTCCAATTAGAAATGATATTAATTATAAAATCACTAATTTTCCTCTTCCTAACTTCAGGAAGCAATGACATCTCTGTGAATAGTCAAGGAATAAAGGAAAGGACCCAGAGTCATAATTTCAGCAGCTAGCATGTTTGCCACTATCAAAGAGGCAAATACATAGCGGGTGTGCAGGACTATGTGTACTTTTCCTTTCACGTGGAGTGGGTGGAAATTCTCAATTACAAAATTATTGAAATTACATCAGACTGTAACAGTTTGTTCCTTTCACGATTTGTTTTCTCTAAAGTTCTCATTCCTACATGTGTGCTGCTTATAGAATGTCAATCTTGCTTGTCAAAGTGTGCCGTTTATGTAATGAATACAGCTTCTCCTTGCACTGTTTTGTTTTTGTGGAATAAATTGCTATGCAATAATGTTTTATAGATCAGTAATAACCACTTATCCTTTAAAGTCTCTTAAGGCAAAGGCTGCACTCCACAATGCACTGCCAACTTCAGATATATGATCTATCATTAGCTGATTCTCAAGAGCCAGTATGCTAGCAAACTAGCAAGCTAGCAAATTAGAAAGCAAGTTTGCTTTCTGAATACCAGAGCGCTGTGGAGTGTAGACATTGTCTTGCAGGTCTATCCTGAAAATCAATGCAGGTGGTCTACAGCAACCCTTGAGACAGTATGTTTGAAATACTCTGAGGCACCAGATACTTATCTCTACATCCATAGTTGCATTAAAAAGTCAACACACACCCCAACCTGAAACTATAGCATAGAAGTCACCACAAATATATTCAAGATGGAACCCAGATGAATGAGGTCTAGGGGAACTGGTACAAAGGAAAGTGCCTTCAGTACCAGATCTCTTGCTACAGATGATTTTTCTTCAAAGAAAGTCACCAATGTTCATAAGATCATTGTTCTTAAGAAGAAATGCAGATCTTGAATATTGATTTACCAGAATATTTGTAACCTGCTAGTGAGGAAAGTGGAGGGAAACGAACCTAAACTGGGCTGAAAACTTCAAGTAATAAAGGTTATCCAGTCAGATCTAGTGCTTGTGCTTATAGTTAATTAAAAAAAATTGTGATGATTACAGAGATTATGCAACATAGCATGGCTATCAACAAGGTAAATTTAAGGAATAAGAGTGGAAATTGTACTTATGTTAAAATAACGTCTCTACACATGTATAACCCACTGATAACTGACCTTCACTGATGGAAGAAAAGATCATGTTTTGCTTCAATTGCTTTAGATCTTATTCAAAGGAAGCAATCCAAGAAAAGAATAGACAACATTCTGATTTTTCATGCATTGCACTACTTTTATTTTTTGATGTTTTCACCCAAACCCATTATTAGAAATCTTCAGGGCAGAGGGAGGGAAACAGAAATAGTTCAAGGCAGAGGTAGACAAAGATTACATAGAAAAAAGGAACCATCAGCCTTTCAAAGCCGAATATGTAATTGGACTGTGTAAATAGTCTTCATTGTCTGAGGAAAAGAATCAAAACCAGAAAACAAACTGGATAAAAATCATGCTCCCAGATGAAAAAAAGGAGGTGTCATTTATGGGTTAAAGTAAGCTTCTGGCATAACAGACCTTGCAGTTGTCAGATGTTGTAAGGGGATCTGGTTCCAGATGCCATTCACAGAGTAATGGTGCCCAAGCTGGGGTAATTCGGGTCAGTGTTTTTATTGATTTGGTAACGTACATGACCACTGAGGTTTAACTGAGAATGGCTCATATTAAGCATAGTTCCTGTGTGACTCCAGCAGCAAGCCGTATGAACATGAGTGGAGGCTCACATGCCACAGTTGACATGACTGTTAACTATTCATTAATGTTAAATATTCATTGTGATATTCATTGCAAAACCTCATATACATCTCCACTGATGTATCTTTGTCCTGGCACAGATGCATACACACTATACTTTAGTAAGTATGAAACTCTTAGAAACAACAAAAAAACTAGAACCGTGAATAAAGTTATTTGCTCCAAGTGTTAGTTCGGACATTCCAGGATAAACTTTAAAATCCTGCTTCCAGCAGGCATTTTCTGAAGAGATACATCTACCATGGAGAACTGCTAGCCAGCTTCTTCTCCATCCCAAACAAAATGTTGAGTACAGCTGCTTATAAATTAATACTTTTCAAAAACATATGAAGGATAGTGAAATAGTAGTTTGACTTAGTCTTGAAAGAGACATAGGCCTCAATCAAATCAGAAGTTCCTAAGGAAATCCCAAGAATTAAGAGGGCAAATAATATCCATTCAGAGAATTCTAGGAGTCCAAAGTCAACCGAGGTCAATACAATTTCAAAAGCTTTTGATGAAGGACCAGACCACCAGAGGAGGTGCTGGTGTGGAGAGATGTAGATTATCATAGCTCTCACTTGCCCCCTCTTAGACTGTGCTCATTGATGGTGTTTTCTCTATGTAAAAAGCACTAAAGTAATTATTCCAGAACAGCCTTATTAATCTTTTTATTGGGGTCCATTAAGAGTATAGTAATTATGCGGGATTGTAGCACATCATTAACCCTTCAGAAAAAAAAAAAAAAAAAAAAAGCAAAACCACAGACATTGCAGCTGTACAGCTATTGCCTCCTAATCCACAAAGCTTTCATGCCACGAGGTATTTTCTGAAGATACTGGCAACTGTACTGATTTCCGAACAGTACAGCTCCACCTGAGAGTGGGAATTAGCAGTGTAGGTGCCAAGCCTGGGGTACAGGTAAGATACTAAGTTGCATGCAGCAGGGCAGGGCTAGGGGTTTGTGGATTTTGGCACCCTGACAAACGTTATTGAGAGACAGCGGCTCCCAGCTCCTGGGAGAGAAAAAGAAGCATCCTGCCTTCTGTGAGAACCCCAGGGAAACCTCAAGAGGTTTACATGATATGTCCAAAACCTGGCATGTTCACAGACCTCTGTTGTGAAGCATAAATGTCTGACTGTTGACTTGCCATCTCAGGGTTTCCAGCCAGGTGCTGGAGCATGGTGACATTATCAGCCACTTTACAAGGGCAGACAAACAGAATTTCTAAAGGCACCAGGACATTACTGTGATCAGTAGTACTACAGATATCCAGCCATGCTGCACACAAGACAATTCCACGTGTGCATTTTAACAGTTTCATGTGGAGATGAAAAGCCTAATGACCCCAAGTGTGTAGGTACAAACATACATATAGCCTGTACAGAAAGCTTCATGAAAGGAAATACACCTTAGAAAATATGGGCCCCAGATTATGCAGAGTACCTCTAAATGAGTTCTTGCAATGTATACTGGAATAATTTAAGAGGTTATTACTCTCAGCTGCCTGCCCACACAGCCAGGAGTCACTGCCCAAGAGCTAAGACTTATTGCACTTTCAGTGACTACACCAGGCTATGACCTCTGTAGCTGAGAGAAGGGTATATCACACTTTTGGCTGCCTCTGCAGCTGGGGTAATAATGTCTGGCAGAAAAATGGAGCAGGTATTTTAAATCACTACTACACAAATAACCAAAGTTCATCTTAAAATACTCTCAGAATGGCCAAACTAGAAGACCAATGAACTTACAGTTATTTGCTGCTTTATACCCTTGCCTGTGGAGTCTTTGCAAAGTTCAGAACCTATCAACTAATCCAATAAAGTCTTTAACACTGATAGATGTATTAAAATGGGGAATAAAATTCATACATTCTGTAATTAGCCAGGAGAGGAAAAGCAGGTAACAATAGATGAATCGCGTATCAAGTGTTAGAGGGAAATCTCATTTTCTGGAGAGTCGTCCAGCTTTTACATTCCTCTGGAATATCCAGCACATCTCTCCTTCTGACAGTGGGGTGTTAAATAATGAAATTCTCTAAACTAGTGCCAGAACCTCAGGAGATCCAGCAGACATAACATAGGTCCCATGTACATGCCCCTGACTGTACTCAGCTCTGTTGCTCAGGCTTCTTATCTCTGTTAGTATAACTGCAAATTAGCACAATATGTTCTTTAACCAACCATATCAGCAGACCCCACATTGCTTGCCAAATAATTATCTTCAAACTTCAAAGTCCCTCTTGGAGGCTTTTATGTATAGCACTGTATCATTTAAAAATAAAATTTTTATATATTCTGAATCTAAGCAATGATTAATAGCCAACTGATGGAGTTAAAGAATGTCCTCATATGAACGCACGCACCAAAATAGCTTGCTTTGCAGAAGCAGGGTGATTCCTGGATGAAACTGAGAGGTGAGAGCATTACTTTTCATTCAAGATACTGTCAGAGAAAAGAAAGAGACATTTTCTGAGTGAGACAGTTGACAGACAGAAACCGCCCCTCAAAACACAGCAACACATGAAACACAGGCAACACTGAAGCCTGGTCAGAACTGAGACAGTGATAATGTCTGATGTGGCAGTCATGGGGGTAAAATCAAAAGAACAATTCCATTTGGCACAAACCAAGAATTATTCCTGATATTTCTTGTTAAAGCAAAAGGAAGCCTTGAGAAAATTCTTCACATTGCATTTAACATTTCATTTGACTTAATTCTCTCTTAGATGTTGGTAATCAGTGCAAGGAAAATGATGAGTTGGAGCCACAACACTGTCAGGAGGCTAGAGAAAAAGAAAATCAACAGTTGTTAGGGCATGTACCATGCTGGAGGTCAGGCACCTGGACCCCAGCTATACTACTGTTCAAATGCATACCAATAGAAACAGGTTAGAGTCAAAGCCACATGTTTTTTTCCTGAGATTGTATCAAGAGGTGATATGCCTTGTCCCAGCTGGCTGAGGCATTTCTGTCACACATAGGTGATGTAGCTCCAGATGACCTCAGTCAGAGAAGGGAAATTTATCTGACTCATCAAGTCCCCTGCAGCCTGCACTTCCATGACAGTTGCCTCAACCAAAATGAAACCATACAAATTAAACTGAGACTTTTTTGTCCCCTACTGATTTTTGATCTGACTTGAGCCCCATTCCCAAGAGAACTGCACCAATGAGTCAGATGCCTGTCAAGAAAATAAAATGATTCCTCACTTCTCTCTGGAGCCTGGAGATAAGAACTGCCAGGATGGGGATGGAGAAAGAGCAGGGCAGGTACCATCTGATGGAGGAACGAGCGTGGGATTGATTGCATGAGCCATCGTGTGAGCAGGAGCACACAGAGATCTGATGGACAGCAGCCAACAAGCACAGAAGGTGAGAGTTTATGTTAAGGATGTGGTCCTGGAATGAAGCCCAGCAGGGAAAGCTCTGTGCATGGCATGCTTCTGGAGGGTACACCCAAGAGCAAGTAAAAGAAATGACTCCCCATTCAACTCTTTTCAGACTCATGGCAATAAGGATCCATAGCCATTTGTCCTGTTACCAGAAACATCCTGCACTGCTCCTGAATAACGACTAACCCTTGGTGACAAGAAGGACAACAGAGCATGAGTAAGATCTGTGCTCCCCAGGACTGTTACACATAACCGGCTCACCAGTTGCCTTTGCTTAGGTAAATGTCACATGTGCTAAATAAAGGCTGTGACTAATTGATTTCTACTGGGAAGGAATGAGGAAAAACAATTGTTTTGTTGTTGGTGGGTTTTTTATTTATTTTTAATACATCCAATTACTGTAGACTAGCAACAGTTGCCAGGACAAGCTGTTCCAGTTTCATTCCTGGTGCCAGGGAAACAGGCCATTTTAAGGAGTGGTTCATATGGGCAAAGAAACAGAAATACCCAAAAAGCTGAAGAGCCAATATATGGTAAAGCATGTTTAAGAAAGCTGGAAAACTATTCGGGATAAAAGCCGCTGAGAGAGGCTGCTGAAGTGAATTGTTACAGATTTATTGTAGTTCTGAAGTTGCAAACAGCATTTGAAAGCCCAGCAGAACATCAGTGGGACTTATCTAAGGGGGTCTCCACAGAGATCTCATTTGCTCTGATCAGAGCTAAATTGTTGAAGAGTTTTCAGATCTAGCCTGAATTTTCTGTGGGCATAGCCTAATAATTACTTTCTAAACTACAAGCAATAGGAAATTATTTCATGTGTGGGATTCGGTTGGAAAGATACAGAGCCTTGCCAGACCAGCTTCTTAAATCCATGAAGTAATGAGAAAATTCCTGCTAAAGAAGGAGTCATACTGCTGCATCCCACCTTCCCCACTGCTTTTAGGGCTTCATTTGGAATTTTATTTCAACAAAACCTGTTCATGAAACAGGAATCGCTCAGTACTGCCCTTAAGGTTCTGGATGGAAAAAGGTGGTTTGATTCCCAGAGTATTTGCAGCAGAAGCATTTTAGCCATAGCTATACATAAGTTTAGTCATAATAATTATGAACATGTGTTAATTATGAATAATGATATATGATAATACATCTAGACAGGACTTCATTGCTTCTTGAGTTCAGAATAGCTGTCTCAGGACAAATTTCTCTTTCTCTAAGGTTTGAAAAATTATTTAGGCACACTTACACTGCTAAAGTAAGGAACCATATATTTATCTCAATTACCTTTTAGAGTCAGCAGAAGTTGAATGAGTCTGCCAGGTTATAATTCTTTAAAAAAACATCCACATTATTAGCAGTATTGTCAGCTCCAAGTATTTCAGAAACCACTCTCCTCTTTTCATCTTTTCAACTACAAATCCCCCACCCTTCTGGCTCCTTGATGTCTGTTTGGCACAGAGACAGTGCCCTTCCACAAGGGAAAGACAGACAAGACCAGTGAAATGAAATTGCCTTGTGAAAATTTGTTGTGAATCTCTTTTGGTGATATATTTCTATTCCACCGGGAGTTACAGACTATTTGCTGTACATTCTTCTCTGTAAATGAGGTTTATTGTTTAGCCTACATCTTCCATGAGACACCACATGGCCTCCTATTAGCAAGATGAGATTGCATCTGTGGGACTACAGTTCAGTTCATGAAGGGGAATTATACACAAAGAAGAAAGAAACCCCCAAACAGCCTAACTAATATTTTTGCAAGACTCTGCGGCGGAATATCTGAACTGAAACTTGTGGTCAATTACTACTTAAAACAAAGTCAGTTCAAAGCAAAAATTTCTTGTGAATTCTTCTTGTTGAGAATTCAGTTTTCCATCTGAAGCAATTTTGCAAATATGTGGTAGTCATCTACCTGCCCCTCTAAGCATTTTGTCTAAATTAGATAAATTCGTTACAGTCAAGATTATGTGTCTTATTTGTTCTGTGTAGTGCTCAGAACATTTTTGATTCTGCATAATAAACAATTCACCTTTTAGGTGAACAAGTGTAGCTATCTTGGATTCAAAACAAAAAACCCTCAACGAGACAGAACAATTCCTTCTTTCACATGATGGCATATGCCAGCTAATTAGCCGCACGGGACACTGAACAGTACAGGAGACACAGATGGCAGTTTGGGGCTGATAGTCCTACAGCAATGGAACAGCACATTGTTTGTTGGCAGAATATATTGCCATTTTTGTGCTGAAGTCTCTGGAGTAATCATAGTAGCTCTCAGTCTTGATAGTTACAGGTTCTGTCAGAATAGATTCTTATAAACTTATTTATTATTACTTTCTTGAAAAGTTCAGCTTCATGATAACAAAAAAAATACACTTCAGCTGCATAGGATGTGATGGAAGTTTTGAGTACTCATCAGTTTATGAACCTGCACAGGAACTTTGGCTACATCCCAGCTCTATTTTGCAAAGCAATGCACAATTCACTTTCTTTGCCCATTTTATCCCAAGACCATAGAAAGGACAGGGCATCTGAGATAGATACATTCTCCAACTATGACACCAGATTAGAAACCATGCTGTAGGTTACACTATGACACACGTCAATGCAGTTTACCTATTAATTTCTTGCTAGTATAGCAAAATAACCATGAATGCTTACTTTAGCACTTTGGGATCAATCTCTCTAATCCCTCTCCATTATGAATTCACTTATCTCTAAATATTCAGGGTCCCCACAGAGGAGGACTATCCCTATAGTGAGTCTGTCATCCCTATATCAACCTTTCTGATGTATTTAAAACTTATTTTAAAATAAATTGTCACAGTGCTGGCACTATCCCAAGGCTCTTTTGGTGACTTGGCATCCCTGTCACTTGGTCATCATCATTCTGAATAGGGAAAACTGGGAGATACCGGCTCTGTGCTCATCCTTGAGCAGATTTCAGATGCTGATCTAATTCATGACAGGCATGGTGGAGAGTAGGAAAAACCTACACTGACTGGAAACATTCCTTGAAGACTTCATATTTGTTTTCAGAGTTAAAGAACGAGCGAAGAATTTCTTTGCAGCAAAACATCTTTCTCCCATTTGTTTCTGAACCCCAGTGTACTTTCATGGCTTGTGACTCTGCGTGGAAACTAAACAGGGCCACAGAGCAGCTACATTGTTAGTAGGCTCCCTCACATAGCTTAGTTCCTCATGGCTAATATTCAAGTATGACTCAGGGGAGAACACAGACAAAGGTCTGCTTCCAGTAAAGACAAGGGATGAGAACAGCTTATTTGGTTGAGAGAAGAAAGATTTTAGCCCTTTCTTTTCACTGTCACTTGGTTGGTGAGCCAGAAAATGCACTCTATTTTTTAGTGGGATACATGTATCTTTCAGGACCTGCCCATTCTAGATCTAACTGAACAAATCTGATGGGAAGTAACATCCTCACCAGTTTGGTCTAAGTGTAGCAACAAAAAGCTGCATGATGCCTCTAGGAAGATGGGCTTACAGTTTGCTTGTTAGCCTGCTCGCAAACATAAAAATCCTTTTGCCTTCTGGCTCAGAGCCCTAGAAGGAGAATGCTCACATTGCAGGCCTCAGTCTGCTCCTGCCCCCAAGCCAGAGCATGCATCACTCCCTTTAATACCACTTCATACTTCTCTGCCAGGCTTCTCCTTTCTGGAAATGCTTCTCACAATCTCTTTCCATCACACCCCTGATATTCTTCCAGACCTTCTCTCATTTCCTGGCTATTTTCCCCAAGCCTCCATTCTCCCATACCTCCTCTCACATCCTTTCATCCTTTTATCTGGCTTCCCTTTTATTATTCTGGTAGACAGATTATTCCTGAGCCCCATGATGCCAACAATTTCCCTTTGAGATTGCGATACCCAAAATTTCCCGTTATTAAACCCTCAGTCAGAGGGCTCATAACACCACCTCTTAAGAGCTAGCACACTTGAATATAATCACAATCTTAGATTGCATTGCCACTGTAACACTGGAAGATATGCCCTAGGAAAGAAGAAACAGCTCACTTTCTGCAGGAGACTGTATGCTTAACAGCATATGACAGAGGAAAACAAGCAGGCACCAAAGCCAGACCTAACATCCACTGCTGTGTTCTTAAAAAGAAGAAATGTTGTTAAATCTGTTTCAATGAGGTGGCATGTTTGTTCATGCGGCTCAGAAAGCAAACTAGCTTTCCTGGAGCTCTAAACCATAAAAGGTTACCTGTCTCCTCCCACCAGAACCCAAAGAGTCACATAAAAGGTTGCTGAATGCATTCCAAATACTGTGAAAGTAGTTTGATTGAATATATGGAATTTGATGAACAGAAACAATTTTAAATGTGAGATAAACAGGTGCAAACCCTACAGCAGTTTCACCTCCTCACACAGGTTTTGGATTCAGTACTCTTTAAGGAATACTTCATAGGACAGCAGACAAGTCACTCAAGCAATAGATTAGGAGGAAACCCATATTTGAAGACAGGAAACCAAGTAAAAAGGCATTGGCAAATAATTTGCTACTGCTAGGAAATTCCAAAAGAGGACAATGCTGATATGTTATTACTAGAGCTTGAAACTTTGTGGACATAAATTTTAGGCTTCCTAAGTGTATGGAGGGAAAAAACCAACTTCTGTGGATTTGAAAAATCCCATGTCTATAAGGGAAACTTCATTAAGAATGAATATTGTATTCTTAGTGCTACAGGAAAGAGAGGTAGAAAGATGTACTCAAGACCTAACAGCTATTTAAAATGTCCAAGGGAAACATAGGCACTCTTGATAATATATCTCACTCCCTTTAAACATGCAACTGCTTTTCACATTCCAGAGGCCAAATATATTAGTGAAATGTCATATGCTTATAGATCCTCTTACCTTTATTCAGCACCCTGCTCTTCCCAACCCCCTTTCCTCCGTCATTACTACTTAGTTTGTACAGTACATCCAGGACACAGACCTCATTTCCCACTGGTGCTGAAAACAACTTGGAACACAATTAGCCTTGTCAAGTCCTTCAGTGGTATGCCATATAGGGCTGCCAGCTTTCCAAGCAATTCAATAATCCCTAGAGCACTGCTGCAGGGTCTGCGATTAACAGAGGTGTTTACATGTCTGAAAATGTACCAGGCTAAAAATAGAAGTCATTTTCTTAGCATCCTGTGATGTTGGATTTGTTCTTTTTCTTTCCATTTGCCAGATTGACAAATAAAGCATGTTTGCTTAATTCCTTCAACTTATATAGAAGATCAACAACAACAAAAGAACAACATCACAGTTCTGTGGTGGTGGAGGAAAACAAATCCCAAACAAAATATTTTCTATTGAAGTCCAAAACCAGAAAAATACCCAAGAGTGCTAGCAAATTGTTCTTCTCTGAAAAACAGAGCACAATTCCAAACTGAGGTGTCCAAAGTAAGGGATCAAAGATGGTTCTCAGTATCCTCACACAGGCATTTCTGGTTTGAATGTAAAGCTCTGCTGCTGCACAGGGAGAGGTGAGAGGCATACGCAAGTGCCAGGAGTGCTTCTGAGTTCCTGGTATGATAAAGCAAGTAGGTAGACTGATATTTATTTCACTTGGGGTGAATCATGTGGGAAAAAGTCTTCCCTGGGAAAGCGTGGTGTGAAGAAACACTACCCCGGGAGTTCCTTGAAAGCTGGCATCTCTAAAAGCAACACTTAACAATTTTTGTACTCTTTCCTGAAGGTTGGTTTGCAGAAGGCTAGGGATAAAGCCATTCTTTCTCCCACCCATTCTAAGGAAATATATCTCGCAGGAGCCACAAACACAGACCCTGCTGCTCAGCAACAGGGGAGGTGAATGCGTTCAGCTCCTGGGCATCTGATCGTTCCCAGTGCTTGCCTGATTATTTCCATTTCCCTTCACTAGGGCAAATAGTATCTAGTAGTGCTAGCCCTGGATTGTGCAGCAGAGACTCAGCCAGACTGAGGCTACCTGTTTAATGGTCACTGCTGGGCTGAAACCTGCTCCTATAAACTTTAGGTCAGTTTGTTCTTTGAAGACAAAGCTCTGAAATACTTAGAAAACTTGTGCCCACTTCATGCCATAGAATGAGTGGGGAAAAGTCTGTGCTCATCATGAGCTTCTCATGAGTGAAAAGAAAAAATTTCCTTGAATTAAAAGTGTATGCAGTGCACATGTCTAAACCAATGCATTTACAACATTACAGATTCCTCAAATGAGCAAAAAGTCATGGGTTATACAAGCATGAGGCAGTACCAGTCATATTAGGATAAGAGCTGAATGAATTCTCCATTCAGCTCCATCCCAGCACAGGGTCTAGAGTGATGACACAGTTTGGGTCAGTTCTGAGCTAGTACTTGTCCGGAACCTGGTGCTGGATAACATGAATTTATCTGTCCTGGGTTACTGTGGCCAGATCTAGTTTGATCACAGGAACTGCTTGTTCCAGGATATTCCCCCCTTTGTGCATTTACAGACTCTTGTCAATTTAGCTTTGGGATTATTTATACCAGGTAATTTAAACTTCATAGATCTTGAATGAGTTGCTTCTTTTAGTGCTGTGCTTGTGAAACCCACAAAAGACTGCTAAAAGGCTATGGACCCAGATTCTTCCAGAAAGCGTTAGAGATTTACCTAATGTATTTATATGCTGCATTTAGCATTTGATGATTAAAGTTGACTGAAAAGTAAATACATTCATGTCTACTGGGTTACTATAGGTCATTTCACAATTAGAGATATTGAAGATCACAGGCTGCCTCTGTCAGCATAAAAATAATATCTGTGTGTTTCAGGTGGTAGGTAACCCTTATACACATTCTGAAAGACATAATCATCTTGGAAAACTGAAACCTTGAAGGGGGACAGAGGTGACATGTACTCCTTTAATCACAGAAGTAAAGCAAAATTCAGGAAAAGAAGGTGAAGAGCTTAATTTTTCCCTGTGAACTCATTGCTTCCAAATGTCCAGGGTCCAAGCCTCAGAGTGCTTTAAATGATGCTACATGGGGCAAATTCCTAGTGAAGTCAGTGTAATATTTATCCCTGTAAATTATTAATGGAAAGAGGACTTATTTTACCTCCAAATCACAATCTACTCTCTATCTGTTAAAGTCATCACTTCATCCTTCTTGAATCTCAGCACAATTGCTCACAGTATAATGTGATGTAAAAGAGAGGAGTCTTTCGCTCTGGGATATCATTAATAAAATGCCTGTCTGACTTTTGGTTCCAGATTTCAGCATGGACAGTCATTCTTTTGGGGCCCAGGTGTTTATCAAACTTAACACAAACAGTCTCGTATTAGAAGGTTGCTCTGCTCTTCTAAGCTGAGAAAAACAAGCATCTGTAGTTTGTCTATCAGTATTTGACAGAACAGTCACGCTGTGAAGCAAAGGTACATTTTGATACTTTACAAGCCGGTGTTTTTTCTGCTGTTTTTAGTCTCGCAAAGCCTGCCTCCTGCCTGGTAGCAGTAAAGAAGCAAACCCCAACAGCTTTGTTCCAGACTTGAACTCTCCATCAAAGCACTTACCTTTCTCACTAGTACCTGTGGATAGGAGATATGAACTTCACCAACAAGACTGGAACATGTAAAGACTAAGAAGATTTTTAAATATGCTCAAGGGAGATCTCACATTTTAACAGGCCATGTTTGTAAAATGACCCCTTCGTGCTGGCATCTTAACCCATGACTTCCGTCACTCAACAGCTACTCCTTAATCAGGAAAATGCTTTAGCTGCCGAATGAAGGAGTTGCCTCTAGATGAGCACACAAGTTTCCAGTTATTCACTAGGTTGTCTGATGTGACCAGTTTTCCATTTCCAACATGTATCAGAATCCTCTCTTCAGGTGAGAGTGTTATTTTTATCCTTCTTTCCTTTCTACAGGACTACATACAGAGTGTGCCTGGTGACAGTCACTTTAGCATGGTTAAAACATGGTCTAAGAGTCACATCCACACTGTGTGGCTGATCAACATCTGGGCTCACACTGCTCATGAAGAGCTGGGGACAAATGGATTGAAGACAGTCTCATGAGGAATATAATTTTCTGTTCATTTTCTTTCATTTTTTTCATTTAGACAGCTTCATGGCTGTAACATTTCTCTTTATTGAAATATATTATCTGCATTTTAGATAGATTGTTAACAAGTTCATAGAGTCTTTCACCTCTCTGTCTCCAAAACATGTCTTTCATTTGCTGAGTGCCAATCATAGGAATAATATCTTGCCACCAGAAAGATTTGGTCCCCAAAAATATTGCTCTATGAAAAATTCACTAAAGATGTCACCTTAATGGGTGACCTATAAATGGTAGACAGACGGCTCTGGAACAAAAAAGTGGCTATTTAGCCATTATGGCAAAGATCAGTAGTTTACAACTGTGGAAATTCTGAGGAAACTCAGCTTTCCTAGATGGAAGTGTAGCATAAAGGAATGGGAACTTAATCCCATATTTATAACTCCTGGCTGAAGCTGTAGACATATGTCCTCTTCCAAATCCATCTAGGTCAGCTGAAGATAATATCGGCTCCCCTTCTCTCCCAGCTGTTTTGTTACCACAGCACAGTCAGTGTTCAGGGTGTCTTCTCATACCTCCCTATCCAGGGCTTCCTTAGGAACATGAAGGTTTGTTTACAGTACAGACTTCTCAATAACTTTGCCCTGACTTTTGCAGTTCTGCATATCTAAAATCACCCATGTGCCAGTTAACGAGACCTGCCAGATTCAGTGCCTATCTGATGTAAAACCACAGAAAGCATGTACAAAAGGTCTTACACTTCCCAGAGTTCAGCTGGAAAATTTTATATTAAATAATCTTTACAAGTAAATATGAACAGTAAGAATCACTAATGTGTTTATTTCAGTCTTGATAGAATTGGACTTAAACTGTAAAATCATCTAGATTGTCTGTCCCAGTGTTGCCACTTGGCAGGAGGGAACTGGACTATACTGGACCCGAGAATTATGTCGCTCAGGCTGGTTTTGAGCTTACTTTGAAAACTATTTAAATGTGATGTCCCAACTTCTTTCTTCATTATTTGTTTGGGGTTTTTTTCTAAAGCCACTCACACTTACGGAAGTTGTATATTTAAGGATATGATAAATGAAGCTGAACATTTTGACCTATGAATGATATTCACTGAAGGAGTTCCTAGGAGAATCTGGTTTAAATATGATATTGTGTGAGAAGTAGTATAACAACTGTGTGAGTTTCAATCCCCTTTAGATTTTATTTCTGCTAAGGTCAGATTCCAGTGTATGATGTGTACTTGTTCGAAGTTCAGTGATTTATAAATAGCAAATGCTTTCAAGGTTTGCTGGTTTTGACCTTATTGAAATCCCTGTTGTATGTACCGAACATAAAGAGCAAGCCACTTGACTCATAGTCCCTCACAGTGTTCAGAAAGGGTGCCTTACAAACAAATTGACATGGACATAGCTCATTCTGGTCTAGTTTTTAGTCTTTATCATTGAACAATAACCAAAAATGTAGGGATGTATATTTTAAAAGCATTTTGTGTTATATAGAGATCCAACATTTTGCCCTCCACTTACTCTGAAACGGAAGTCTCCCATAATGTAATGTATTACCTCTTCCTATTACTGTATGAATAGAAACTGCTGAATATTTACAATATCATGGCTTTTGGGAGATATATGGAAAATTATTAATAGTAGACAGTATAATTCATTTGGTCTTCTTTTTAGGAATATAAGTAGAGCTAATTCTGTATGACAGCAGGTGCTGGAATACTTTTCTGGAGTGCTAGCAGTATGGCACTCAAGATCATTCTGGTACAAAATTAGCTCTTCAAAACCCATAAAATGTGCTTGAGTGAAATAGATGAAGATCTCTTTTTTTTTTTTTTGTTACACCATCACAGGCCATTACTACCTGACCTGAAAAGCCAGCTTCTAATATTATGTGCCAAGGTAATGTGTGCTCTTCATTTAAAATAAAAAAAAGAAAAGAAAAAAAGAAGGTGCACCGTATTTTGTAACCATTATCACATGCTCCTATCATGTGAATAATGGACTGCCTAAGTAGCAGATTTCTGGGAGTCACTAAGCCTCAGATGGCAGAGCATCACGTGTGCAATTTTGTTCTATAAATATCTTACTCATCAGGGCCTCAGAATATATGCCATATCAAAATGGTCCTTCTTCTGTTTGTGGCCTAATTTTCATAGAAAGTTCCTTGTCTCCTTGGAGGTTGCTTGTCCTGCTGTTTCTCCCCCCACCAACAGTTCCTGCTGTACTGATCAGTTTTCACATACACCTTGAATTCTTCCATCTCTTCTGATTTTCATCATGTTTACCTGCTTAGCAGTGAATTTATCCAAAACTTAACTGTAAATCTACTGATGAGATTTGAGCTTTCATTTCTCTCCTGTTGAAACACACCAAATAGTAACAGAAAAATACTATATCTCTTCATCCCTAGAAATGTCTCTGATAATTTCTGGCTAATTGCAAAGGGCCCGGCATTCCCATGAGGGAATTTCCTAACTTTTCAATGCTTGGAGCATCATGTAAGCCTAAGGCTAAGACTTTCCATATGTTGCAGAGCCTGGTCCTTTCTCTCTACTGTCACCAGTTTAGCGTAAAGTAAATTCCTTTACTGACAGGCACTGGCACTTAGAAGCATGCCACCTTCTCTCAGAGACAAAACTCTCTGGGAACAAACTCAGAAGAGATGCAGAAAGCAGTATGAATTATCCTTAAGAGTGGTAAGAAATATTTAGGCTGGGCTCAGCCATAGTCAGATTCTCCACCATCAGCTGAGCAGCAGTAATCCTGTGTGTGTAATCTCATAGCAAATGTGAGGTAATTGGATTTAATTGAGCCTGCGGTAATAAAGAGTTGAGATAAGCTCCATTATCTTGCATTTGTTGCAGACTAAGAACATACAAAGGCGGCTACCAGAGCAGCTGATGTGAGGTAGCTTGTTAAGCTCTGGGAACTGTATGGATGAGTCTACTGTGGTAGCTCTCAAGAGCCACAGAAAGGATTACCTACTCTGGTACTAGCTTTACCAATGGGGAAAAAGAAAATAAATTGAAAAAAATGAACCCTGAAGCAGATCTGAGACCAGCTACACCCCCATGCTGCCCTGCACAGGCAGGGAGAAAAGAACTGAGGGCAGTGGCAGGACAGGCTGGGCCCACCCCCACCCAGCACAGACCTCAGTCTCCAGCAGCCCTGGG
The DNA here is from genome assembly GCA_033439905.1 of Ceryle rudis. NCBI lineage: Eukaryota > Metazoa > Chordata > Aves > Coraciiformes > Cerylidae > Ceryle > Ceryle rudis. Next base: position 80,979 of record JAAGNO010017929.1, read on the forward strand.
ACAGCCACCAGAGTCAGGCAGGACCATCATGGGGATGGGAGCAGGGTGAGGTCAGGGTGGAATGTCACATCAGCCAGGCGGGTCCAGACCACCAAGGCTGAGCACAGACATGCTGACAGGCACTGTGGGCCAGCGTCTGAGCAGAAAAGTGTTCTCTGAGGCAGGGGAGGCCCCCAAAGAGGTGTCTTGTAGCCACTAACAGGCCCTAAAATGCTTCACAAACATTTGCTAAAATAACCATGCTTGGAAAGGTAGAAAACCCTCAATGTACTTTTGAAGACTGGGAGAACTGGGACTGTTTAGTCTTGAGAAGGCTAAGAGGGGATATTATTAATGTCTATAAATATCTGAGGGGTGGGTGTCAAGTGGAAGGGGCCAGTCTCTTTTCCATGGTGCCCTGTGATAGGATGAGAGGTAATGGTCACAAATTGGAACACGGGAAATTCCACTGCAACATGAGGGAAAACTTCCTCACTATGAGATGACAGAGCCCTGGGAGGTTGTGGAGTCTCCTTTTCTAGAGACTTTCAAGACCCGCCTGGATCTGTTCCTGTGTGGCCTGCCCTGGGTGATCCTGCCCTGGCAGGGGGGTTGGACTTGATGATCTCCAGAGGTCCCTTCCAACCTCTGCCATTCTATGATTCTATGGTTCTACTTGGTCCATGTGGACTGAGAAGTACATGAAAACTGTCAAACAAAACCTATATGTGGACAGCAGAGAAGCAGCATGGGATGGGAGAGGAAAGACACATCTCTGGCTAACTGCAGGCTCAGGTATTCAAGGAGAAAAGTTGTAAACGGGTATACAAGCAGTATAGGGACATCTAGAGCTCTGCAAACAATTCAGAATAAAATGGAAAAAAGGTCTGGGGACTATTGAACCTCATATTTATCTGCTGAATGTGTCAGAGAGGCAAAGGAATAGACTGGGTGTCTTCAAAGTTTACATTGAATCCACAGCAAATTGTTTTTTCTTCCTCTTCACATCCTTTCTGGGAAATGCAAGCCTTCAAAGCATTCATTACACTTATTTTCTTAATATCTCCCACACATTATCTTAAATGATCTTTTGCCCAGTGGTAAACAACATTTTAATCAGGAACATGTAAATAAACACTTAGGTCTGTATTCCTATCTACATGCAAAATAAGAAAAAGAGAAGGCAGCACCAGTGAGACATAGAATCATAGAATGGTCTGGCTTGAAAGGGACCTTTAAATGTCATCTAGTCCAACCCATGGTTTCTGGCATTTGTACTCTAACCCTACTGGGAGACTGACCCCACCTCTAGTACAAACTGGGACAGCTTGAAGTTCACAGTAATCTGAATCTGGCTTTCCAGGGCTGAGATGTATCCTAAAACCAGGATGATTTGTGTTAAAGCATACTGAACTAGGTTTCTACTTGTATGAGGAAGATCCTTACAGGTGCTGTTTTGAAGACAATGCTGGTTGACTTTGCCTCTCTTTTCCCTTGGACCAGCACATGTATGCAAAGCAATTGGAATGAGACCAGATTCCTCCTTCACCCCTTTTCTTGTAAAGACCTGCAACACCGAGAGATGCTGGAAAGTTATTCTTCTGCCAGCTAACCTTGGATTAGCCTTAACAGATAATACCTTCACAGCTGCAAGCGGATGAGGAAGAAAGGGTACCTCAAACAGAGTGACATGAAAAGAAAGTCTGTCTGTGGTAGTTTGAGATTTCATCCCGTACCAGCAAGTCAGAGCTCACACCAAGGCTCTTGGTAGCTCTTCACTTGTCCAGTCAGTTGTCACCATCTTCCCTGGGATGGTTAAAATGGCTCCTCGTTTCCACTTGCAAAACAGCTCCACCTCTCCCAGCCGCCAAGCTGAGTTTGGGACTTTTTTTTGGCACCTGGCACAGCTGGCGGCTGAGCACACACACCCTGGTGTGCCGGCTGCCAAACGGCACTCAGCCCAGCTGCAGCAGCCAGGCAGGCCCCACAGTCTGTCTAGACCTCTGCACAGTAAAGGTCTCTTTGAGCAACCCAGTTTAACTATGCAGGGTCCAGGAAAACAACTTGGACAGTGCCATGCAGCTCCATGCTCTTTACAACTCACTGGGATGCAAGAAGATAGCTGAAATCCCAAAGGGCATTTGCCTTTAGTGCTCCATATTCTATTAGCAAATGGTATATTAATTATACCCCAGCGACTAGTTGTAGCAGCAGTATCCAGTCTCTAGCTAAAGTAATAAAAATAACCCAATCACTTCTCTGATTTTCCCACTCAGAAAGCTGCTGTGCATTAACTCAATCCATCATACAAAAGATTTCATTTTGTTTCTGCATTTCAGCCCTAAAAGGAGGCTGTCAAGCTTTTACGATAGAAAAATAATTACCTCTTTTGACAGTGGTCCCATTTAAATGGATCTTTTAAAGAAACTTCTTGGGTATATTTTTCCTTTCTTTCACCTTGAAAGCAAGAAATGAAATATTTCTAAACCCATTATTCCCTCCTTTCTCCAAATTCACATGATGGGGAAAAAAAATAAAGAAAATCTAGCCATGTTTATTATCTTTCTCATCTTTTATGAGTGGTTGTTTGTTCAGTCAGAACTTGATATAAAGCTAACTGAAGTCAGTGTGCTTTTTTGGGCTGTCTTAATTAAGTCTTAGGTGAGGTGACACCAAAACACAGTGACAGTGTAACATTTTATTAGAATGTTCAATGGTTGGTCTTTTAAATCAATATTTTATTATTTTTTTCCTGTACTTGGTGGGATTGGTAGCAACTCTTGCTAAGAAGCTAGCCTGGCACTTACTGTGATAATATTCTTAACAAGACTTCCCCTTGGGGGATTTGTCAACCTGCGACTACATGTATGAAACACCAGATTGATGCAAACACTGGCTGTAGAAATTTTTTGGCAGATTTGACACGAGAAGGTCCAGCCACCCAGAAGAGTGTGGGGAAAGGATATTCTATTGTACATTTTTTAAAACTTTAAAAATCTGTCCCTAAATCTAGAGGCTCACAGAAGGCACTTGAGAGCTAATGGGGGGATGAGTGGTTTACATCTAAAGTTCAATGTAAAATTCCATTCAATATGGTCCAGTTATAATACTTTTTAAAAACAGTGGTATCACCTCTTTGGAAATCTATAGCTAATCGCCTAGAATTTTCGCCCTTCCTGCACATGTTCCAGGTGGAAGCTGCAGAGGGCAGAGCAAGACTTCAGTTTTACCTGGGCAAAGCAGACAAGGAAACTGGAACTGAAACAGGTCAGGGAAAGGCCTCTAGGGCAAGGGTGGGAAGGGAGCTGCAGGCAGGGAGAAGAGGCAGCAGAAGGAAGGACCTTGGGAGGCAGCACAGGAAGAACAAGTCTGAAGTCTCTGATAGACTAAAATGGTTTTTGCTGTTGAAGACTATTTTTCTATTTGCACCACTAAACAGCATATAGTATATGTATAGCATTAAGTAAATGTCATTCCAGTACTTCAGTTATTGTGCTTGTTTTGGCTGAGACAGAGTTAATTTTCTTCATGGTAGCTGGTATGAGCTATGCTTTGGATTTGGGCTGGAAAGAGTGTTGACAACACAGGGATGTTTTAGCTGTTGCTGAACAGAGCTGACACAGAGTCAAGGCCTTTTCTGCCTCTCACACCACCCCCCTCAGAGAGTAGTCTGGGGGTGCACAAGAATATGGGAGGGGACACAGCTGGGACAGCTGACCCCAACTGACCAAAACTATATGGCATCATACTCAGCATATAAAGCTGGGAGAAGAAGAAGGAAGGGTGGGGGACATTCAGAGTTATGACATTTTGTCTTCCCAAGTTACCATTACACATGATGGAACCCTGCTCTCCTGGAGATGGCTGAACACCTGCCTGCCAATGGGCAGTAGTGAGTGAACTCCTTGCTTTGCTTTGCTTGCATGTGTAGCTTTTGATTACTTATTAAATTGTCTTTATTTCAACCCACAAGTTTTCTCACTTTTACTCTTCCTATTCTCTCCCCCATCCCAACAGAGTGGAATGAATGAGCAGCTGTGTGATGCTCAGTTGCTGGTTGGGGTTAAACCACAACAGCAGCATAGAAATAGTATTATGAAAGCCTCATGCCAGCACTTCAATTATTTATCTGGCATGTGAAACACTATTTCTACTCCAAATAACTTCATTTTAAAACCCCTGGTTTAAAGGAAGTGGTACTTAGTATAATATTAATTACAGTGCATTGCCAAGCAGCCAGGGCAGTGTATAAGCAGCTAGATAAGCAACAAAGCATAACCATAAAAGGAAAATACCTTATAGAATTCACATAACATGTCACCCCTATGACAGAATTCCCAGCATAGCTACATGCTAGGAAGAAAAGCAGAGATCCTGATATCTGTGTTCCTCTCTGTTTTCAGTCTAGTCTTAGCCCTGTTTTTATAACCTGCCTCCAGAGATACTACTTGAGATCAGTTCAAGTAGCTAATCAAATAGCTACAACTTAATTTTATTGGCAAGGGCCATTTGCATTGTGCCGGAGAGCTGCAAAACTAGAACGGAAGGAATCTGGGGAGTAGTCACTATGAGGGAATCAATTCACCCTTTGTGGCCTAGGAAGTTCCTGTAGGTCTTGAGGTAATTAATAGTAAAAGAGCTTTAGTGTTGAATGATGATTCTTATGTGCAGCTACTCTGATACTGGGCAACGCCTCAGAGATATTTTTATATCTGATCAGCAAATGCAATTAAATATGGCAGCAACTTTACTGTGGAATATCACAGAATGGTTGAGGTTGGATGGGATCTCTTGAGTTCATCTAGTGTAGTCCCACTTCTCAAGCTGGCTCAGATAGACCTCATTGCCCAGGACACTGTGCAGCAAGATTTTAAGTATTTCCACAATGGAGGCTCCTCAGCCTCTCTGAACAACTCACTCCTGTGTTCGAGGTTTTTTTGTGTGTGTTCAGCCTTAATTAATTAATTTTTAATTTGTGCCAATTGTCTCGTGTCCTGTCACTAGAAATTGCTGAAAAGATCCTGACTTCCTGTTCTTCACATTGAAAAAAAATCCCTCTTAGCCTTCTCGTTTCCAGGCTGAACAATCTCAGCTCTCTCAGCCTTTCCTCATAGAAGAGATGCTCCAGTCTCATCATCACCTTTGTGGCTGTTCACTGTTGAACTTCACAAGGTTACTCTTTGTCCACTTCTCCAGACTATCCAGGTCCCTCTGAATGGCAGCACACCATCCACCACTCTTCCCAATTTTGCGTTGTTTGCAGACTCACCACGGGTGCACTCTGCCCCATTGTTCAGATCATTAATGAAGATGTTGAACACTATTGATCTCACTACTGACCCCTGGAGTACACTTCAAGTGATTTGCCTCAAACTGGGTTTTGTGCCACTGATTGCGATCCTGTCTCTGCTCATTCCTCCAGTTTTCAGTTCACCTCAGTTTGTACTCACCTAATATGTGCCTTGTCAGCTTGTCTATGAGGATGTTGTGAGACACAGTGTCAAAAGCTCTATTAAAGTCAGGTTAAAGAGCATTCACCACTCTCCCCTCATCCTCCAAGCTAATCCCCTCATTGTAGAAGACTAGCATAGAATCATAGACTGGTTTGGGTTGGAGGGGCCTTTTAAGGTCATCTAGTCCAGCTCCCTGCAATGGGCAGGGACACCTGCAACTAGATCAGGTTGCTCAGAGCCACATCAACCCTGACCTTGAATGCCTCCAGGGATGGGGCCTTGTGGCAAGTGCAGCCCCCCCGAGACAAAACAGACAAAACAAACAAGGTGTGCCGGAGCAGTTTGGCACCTCAGCCAGAGAAGTTTGATGCCACAACCACTAAGCTGCACCTCCCAGTGCTTAACTGGCACCTCAGGGTCTGGACCCTTGGCAAACAGGATAGGGATCTGCATTTGTTCATGTTTTGTTTGGGCTTGTCCCCTCAACCAAACAGTAACCACAGCACACCCTCGACTGGTGTATAAATGGTGTCCTACCTGAGAGCCAGATGAGTTGGTTCTTTGCAGAGCAGCAGGCCTGGCTGTCAGACCCTCCCTTTGGATATGTCATCCAAGGACACTTCCATGAATTGAGTGAATCTGTGGATTGAGTGAGCCTCACCCCCACTTTAGGTGGATGGTATCTTGGGCACTCTGGTGTGGGAGGTTTCCCCTTGATGAGTGAGCATGTGCCCATTTTGGTTCATCTTCCTTTAAGGTTTAGGAATTAGTTGTGTAGTAGTTAATTCCGAACAGACATCCAAACTTGTATTTGTCAGGAGTGCTGGGCAACTTTGGTTGCAATAGACTCCAAACAAGTAACTGTTGTTTGCTTTGTGGGTGCCTTTGTGACAGGCCTCCACCACCTCTCTGGGCAACTTGTTCCAGTGCTCCACCACCCTCATAGTAAAGAACTTCTTCCTAACATCAAATCTAAATCTACCTGCTCTATTTTAAAACCTCATCCTATCACTACATGCCCTTGTAAACAGCCCCTCACCAGCTTTCCTCTAGGCCCCCTTCAGGTACTGGAAGCTGCTATAAGGTCTCCCCAGAGCCTTCTCTTCTCCAGGCTGAACAACCCCAATTCTCTCAGCCAGTTCTCACAGGAGAGGTGCTCCATCTGCCTGATAATTTTTGTGTCCCTCCTCTGCACCCTCTCCAGCAGGGTCTCTCCCATGTCCTTGTGTTGAAAACTCCAGAGCTGGATGCAGTACTCCCTTTCTTTATTTTTTTTTTTAATAATTTAAAAATATTTTATCACTACCACAGACGGCTGGGGTGCCGAGGACACCATGATGGCAGCAAGTCTTCTTAAAACGTAGTATTAAATATTAAATATTCTCTTCTTTCGGTTTACATTACTTTGTCAAGGAAAACAAACAAAACCCACGACAATTAAAACTTCAATTACATCAATCCATTGGGGATTTGGTCAACAAGTTTGCTAAAAAAATTAAATTTTTTTTTCTCCTTTAAAAAATCCCCAAACCAGCAACCCCAGGCAGTTTTGAGTCTTCCTTTGATTTTAGCAGACAGAGTTTAAAAAGCATGTAGGAAGCTTTTCCTAAAACCAGGCTCTCTCAGAGGACAGTCATCTGTTCGAGTCCATAGTGAAACTCCTGCAGGTTTGACACTCCACAGAAGTGGACAAGGGCTGGGGCCACCACAAGCACATGGAAGATCTGATGTGACTGAAACCAGACGATGAACTTGCCCAGGAGGAAGCGCTCAAGTATGCAGGTGGTATAGAATCTTCTGCCCATAATGTACATCACATCTATGAGGAAGAACCAGCCCATCTGTCTGACAGTAGTTGCTTTCACGAAGCCTTCGGTGATGATGAAGTGCATGGTGGGCACCATGCTGCTCAACCCCAGCCCCAGAAAGATATCTGCTCTTGTGTGCCTGTGCTTGGGGATGGCAAACCATTCCCACTGAGCAACGATGATGGCAGAGGTGCCCAAGACACAGACAATGGAGAAGTAGATGAGTCTTCGCTGCAGGGAGCAGTAGAATGAATAGTAGAGCCAGAGGACGAAGGTCCCCATGATCAGCAATGAAATTCTTGAATAATCCAACTTCAAAAATTCCACAAGGCATTCTCCAAGTGACAGTAGATAGCTTGGAAAAGTCAGGAGAAGCTGAAGTATAGCACTGCTCCCAGGAAGAACATCCTGAACACCACAATCTCTTGGGGAGGAGCCATGAAATACATGTTGGGCTGCAGCATGGTCAGGATCCCCAGGCAGAGGACCAAAACAAAACCTGACAAGTGAATCCAGGTATTTCCCATCTCAGTGTGTATCCAGAAGATGCTCTTGAAGCAGGCTTGGAGGGATGGCATGGGAGGCCTGTGGCTATGCAGGAGGTAATCACTGTCCTTCAGCCAGTAAGGCAGCACATCATAATGGATCATGCACCATCACCCTTCCCACACCTTATATACAAAGTCTTCCACCTTCCTCATGGCATGATGAACCTGCAGAGGCAGTCAACACATGGACCACTTCCTCCTCTTCATGGGCTGCTGGGCTTGGCAGGTCTTCAGCGCTGGCTGAGCCAGAGGCTCCTTGGTCCCTCTTCGCAAGGAGCAGCCCCAGCCCAGCCAGCTCCAGGTGGGCTCTCTCCTGGCAAGAGGTGGTCAGCCTGTTGCTCTGCCCAGTGGCAGAGGTTTTGCAGGACTCCGTGGAGGTGGTGGAGTCAGTGCTGGTGGCTGAGGGCAGCTAGTGAAAGGTCCCTCTGTGTCTTTCTGCCACCGCTACATCCCGCATTGAGTTACAGTGATGGCAACCAAAGCAATGTTAAAGGAAGGGGCTGCTTCCAGTCATGACACCCTGCCCGGGGCAGCAGTGAAACCCCCTTCTCAGCTTAGTTAAACATGATTCTCCATTTGTAAATCCTTGCTGACCAACCCTGATCACCTTTCTGTCCTTCACATGTCTGGAAATGGTTTTCAGAATTAGTTACTTCATCACCTTCCCAGGGATTTAGGTGAGGCTGAGCAACCTATAGATCCACAGATCCCCCTTCTTACCCTTCTGGAACACCAGAGTGACATGTGCTTTCTTCCAGTCCTCAGAAACATCCCTCAGACACCATGACCTTGTAAAGATAATGAAGAGTAGCCTTACAGTGACATCAACCAGTTCCCTCAGCACTTGTGGATGTAATCTGTCGGGCTCCATGGACCTCAGTATGTCTGGTTTGTTTAAGAGCTCTCCTTCACCAAGGGTAAGTCTTTCATGTTCCAGACTTTCCCACTGGTCTCAGGGGACTGAGCTATTGTAATATTGTTTATTATTTTATATATAAACAAATACACATATAACACACATTTATTTATAATAAATATTGTATAGATCCTCAAAGCTACCCAGCTGTTTATTTTTATTAAATTTATGTACTTTAGCCAATATATAAAATATAATAAATAATATCATATCTCAGGGGGAGTCTGCAGGCAGCCTCCTTCACTTTCAATTGGTAGTTTGGTATTCTGTTGTGTAAAGAGTCACCAAGAGATGGGCTGCCACAAACCTTAAAGAAGCATCAGGGGACAAGTCTGATGATGAGCAGGGTATGAGAGGTTAAGACCTGAGTTTCCCTGCATTGGGGAAACAGCGAGAACTTTTTCAACCATTTGGTATAAAAAAAAAAGAAAATATCTTTTGCTGTTGTTGGTGGTGTTACAGTCAGCTTTCCCCTCCTTCATTTATTTTCATGGGTTAGATTCAGATCTCTTATTCCACTCCTTAGTCTCAATGCCCTGCGAGTCAGTGGAGTGCTGGCTGGGAAGTGCGCAGAGATTCAATCCAGCATTCCAGAAATTCACATTCTCCAGTCATGAATCAACAGGCACATTTATGAAAATGAAAATTTTGAGTACGTTAGTCTGGCATTTCATAGCAGCAAATCCAAAAAGCAATTTTCAATCTTATAAAATTATTTTCCTATCCTGCAGCCTGAGCTGCAGGGCAAAAATACTCACCCTTCCACAACCCCACTGATTTCAACCGACGTTTTCCAAGGCACTATAGTCAGCTCACATAAATCAAACAGTGAGATCAAAGCCAGTGCTGGAAAGACTCAGGCTATCAATTACGATGGAGTATAATAAATGGAAGACCCAGTGACATTTCATTTTATATCACACATGTAATTGTCAGGGCTCGGTGACACGACACTGTCAAAAAGTGATGTGGCTGTTCTGAAAAGCACGGCTGCCTGATTATTTTCCCCCCTTGCGAGCTGTTGCATCTTTCTAAAGCCCTGAGCTTCTTTCTGAGATGTCGTTTCTTCTCCCAGCACAAAAAGTAGTTTGTTTGTGGACTGCCCTTCTAGTTAGAAAAGCAAGCCACAGATGTTCTTGAAAGAGAGCTAAATTCCGTAACTAAGCCTCTACTCACTGAAAACATACCTCGCTTGGAAAGGCTGCAGGAGAACTGTGCGATAGCTCAGCTGTTTATAAGCAGCCCTCCATTCACTCCTGTCTCTGGGACCAGATGTGACAACAATACCATAAGCTGCTTGCCGTTCTCCGCTCGCCTTTTGTGCTCATGCTTCCAAGGTCTGCTGTCACCACTTCTGAAGCTCAGTTCTGTGCATGGCTGACTCTACCCTAGGCCACGCTAAGTTCTCCTCATAGCACTGGGAAGAGGCTCACAACTAATCCAATTCTTTTTGTTTTATTTTGTTAGTTGCAGAGCAAGTTATTATTAATATGTGTCAAGCTTTTACAAGATGGTTGTCAATTAATCTTGAATTTTGAGATGCCCAGTCAGTTTGAAGTGCATTGTAGTCATTTCAAAGAAATAATGACCGTGGCAAATTCAGGGCTAAAAAGAACATATGTTTAACACAGATGGTATGTATTCAAACACTTGTACAGTTGAATCCACTTTTAGAGTCTACAAATATAGCCACCTTTTACATATACTGTAAGAAAGTCAGGTTTCCAGATTTCCATTTGTACATCAAAACAGTTATATTATAGCCAGGCATCATGCATACAATGAAACTGTTCTGTTTAAAACCAAAACCAGATTGCTATAATAGGATCCCATTGTATCTGTGAAATTAATCTGTCTTAATACTAAGGAATAGCATCTGTTTTTAATGGAACAAAAATACCTCAGCCAGTAGAGCAAATAACACTGTAAAGTTTCCAGACTTTCCACAGAAGGGATTCCTTGGTAAAGGTGACTTAGGCTTCCCGTGTTTCCACACTGAAGACTATGATTCAGACATTTCCTAGGAGGGAATAATTGGACAGGTTTTGCATCAGCAAAATGAAATGTTTAAAAAACAGAGCAAAACAAAGAAAACCACTATAGAAAGACAACTTTAATTTAATGTTGCAGGGTTGAAGGGCTCAGGAAACAACGCACAGCAAACTAGATATTGAAAGAATGTCTTCTATGCTTCTTTTATAATACCTTTTACAAAAACCTTTTACATAACTGCACCATAGGCCCTTGATAACACAAACTATTCCTTGTTTGGAGCATCAGAAAAGATACACAACTTAAAGCACATTTGTAACCCTAGGATGACATTAGTACTCATCTGACCACAACCCATGCCATCTTCAGAAGAAAGGTTACATCACTGTGAGCAGTAGCTGGCTGGTAAGTTTGACATTTGAAAGATTAAAAGTCTGTTCGTAACATTTACGGGAAGATCTATTGCTGAAATCAGTTGCTTGCCCGGCTTCTTATATAAAAAAGCCTTCTGATACGGTTCCTACACACACCATGCAAGCAACTGAAGTTGGGGCCCTCAGCTGGGAAGGAGGAATACTGCAGAGTGAACATGCTTCTGCAAGAGCTGTCAGATGTAACATTATTCTTAGGTGTTGTCCCACTGAAGTCAATAAGATTACGGCAATTGTCCTGTCATGTACTAGTTTTTGCAGGATTGGAGACTGCTGATAATGGCAGTAACAATGAGAAGCCCTTTTTGGCAGGGCCTGCTGTGACAGGACAAGGGGCAAAGGTTTCAAACTAAAAGAGGGTAGATTTAGACTGGAGATAAGAGAGCAATTTTTTACAGTCAAGGTGGTGAAACAATGGAATAGGTTGCCCAGGGAGGTGGTAGATGCCCCATCCTTGGTCCGGTTGGATGGGTCTCTGAGCAAGCTGAGCTAATTAAAGATGCTCCTGCATACCGCAGGAGTGTTGGAGTAGATGACTTTTAAAGGTCCCTTCCAACCTAAAGCATTCTATGATGAAAGTCATTTTAAGGGACAGCTTAAATTAAAATTACTTTAAACCAATAAACTCTTTTTACATACTTTCATTTTAAACAAAATACACGGTTGGTTTTCAAATAGACTGCACATCTTATAAACCAGCAGCATTTCCTACTCCAGGCACTTGCAAAGATTTTAATGTTTTATGAGTGTGGAGTTATTTCTAAACATTTTTGAGTGCTTGAGAAATTTTGTTCTTGAAAATGGAAGTGAATTAAGCCATGTGTTCAAACAGGCAGTTCAAAGACATACTGAAACAATTTCTATCAAACAAAAGGCTAACAATAAAAGGAACAGACAGCAAGTATAAAAACACAAACCATTTAAACACAGAGCAAACAGAGCCAACATTTTATCATCACTATTGGACAACCAGAAGGAACTTAAACAAGTTCTTCCTTTTACTACTATTGTCAATGTTTTGACTAACATCTCTTTGTTTCACCAACTCTTCTCTCCTTTCTCTTCTATTCCCAAGCCTTTGTCTCCAGAGCAAAATGTTACGAGTTGTAGCACACAGTCACACTTATCCTGGAACTAGTTTACTCCAGACTCTCCACAAGCCATGTAAGTGAAATTGGAAAATCATCCCAGAATAAAAGTGTTCATACCACTATGAAATCATTCACATAAAATTGCACCACTAATTACATGGAAAATACTTTTTTCATGTGTAGACCAGACCTAAATCTTGTTGATTCTCCTTCTGGAACTAATTCCCTAGAATAGGTTTCTCTTGACCTGGTTTTAGATGTTTACAAGTCAGATATGAAGGTACAAGTTACTGACTCTTACCTCCCCTCACAGCTAATTTAAATAAATAAATAAATAAATAAATAAAGTCAGAGAGTACCAGAAGTTATCCACTAGTATCATCTTGAGTTCCATTTTCAGATTACATGGCTCACCTTCAGTAGGAACCTGTTTATATGTATACCTGTGAAAGTAAACATGATGATTAAATTGGAGTTAGCATCTGTATGGGAATCATAACAGGCTTAAAACACATTTAGGAGAGCCTGGAAAGCATCCTAGAGGCTCATTCTAAAATAGGCGTCTAGGACGCAATTCAGCTGGTCCAGATGTGCCCCCAGACACATGTCCAGCATCCATTTTGGATGCATGCAGGTATCTGAGACATCTGCATGGGCTGGTAGATACAATACAGACCTGTTTGTCCTACTTGTTTCAGGAGAGGCAGCTGTAGGACAGATGGCACAGCCTACGGCATCTCAACTGGCATTCAATGTCTATGTTTAGACAGATGAATTGTGCCCCAAGCAACTTGTCTGCTAAATTTCTCTCTGGATCCTGTTGACTAAACCACTGTTGACAGTAGTGGGAGCTTAGACAAGTGGCTCATATGTGACACCTATATACTGTAACCATAACTTAGGCATCTTAGACTCAAATTGAATTCCACCTATCATTTTAGGATGAGATTCGTTCTGCCCCTCAAATTGATCTTGAATGCTAAGATCATATTGACCATATGCCTGTGAATCTAATCACTTTCTCTGTAGTCTCTGTATTTTTCCTACCTTGATCATGATGTGCTGCTGCTTAAGTCAGTTAGCCTTATCATTCCCTTTAATCATATAGAATCATAGAATCACAGAATCCTATAGTTTGGAAAATAAGATCATTGTGTCCAACTGTTAACCCAGCACTGCCAACTCCAGCACTAAATCATGTCTCTAAGCTCCACGTCTGCATGTCTTTTAAGTATCTCCAGGAATGGTGACTCAACCACTTCCCTGGGCGGCCTGCCTCAGAGCTTGACAACCCTTTCTGTGAAGAAATTTTTCCTTATGTCCAACCTAAAACTCCCCTGGTACAACTTGAGGCCATTTCCTCTTGTCCTATCACTTCTACTTGGGAGAAGAGACTGACACCCACCTGACCACAATCTCCTTTCAGGCAGTTGCAGAGAGAAATTAGGTCTCCCCCCACCCTTCTTTTTTCCAGAATAAACAACCCCAGTTCCCTCAGCTGCTCCTCACAAGACTTGTGCTGTAGATCCTTCACCAGCTTTGCTGCCCTTCTTTGGATGCTCCCCAGCAGCACAATGTCCTTCTTGTGGTGAGGGGCTGAAAACCAAACATGGTATTTGAGGTGTGGTCTCAGCAGTGCCAAGTACAGGTGCACGATCACTTCCCTGCTCCTGCTGGCCACACCATTTCTGATACAAGCCAGGATGCTGTTGGCTTTCTTGGCCACCTGGACACACTGCTGGCTCATGTTCAGCTGGATGTCAATGAACACCCCCCAGGTCCTTTTCCATCAGGCAGCTTTCCAGCCACTCTTCCTCCTGCCTACAGCATTGCATGGGGTTGTTGTGAGCCAAGCACAGGACCCAGCACTTTTGGTTTTGTTGAACTTCCATACCATTGGCCTTAGCCCATCGATCCAGATCCCTCTGGAGGGCCTCCCTACCCTCAGTCAGATCAACATTCCCACCTAACTTGGTGTTGTCTGCAAACTTAATGAGAGCACCCTCAATCCCCTTGTCCAGATCACTGATAAAGACATTAAACACAACTCACCCCAGTACTGAGCCCTGGGGAACACCACTTCTGACTAGCTGCAAAAAAGATTTAACTTCATTCACCATCACTCTTTGGGCCCAGCCATCCAACCAGTTTTTATTCCAGCAAAGAGTATGCCCAGAAAACCTTTGTTCTCCTACTTCCCATCCTATGCTCCTTTCAAATTTGAGCTCTAAATAGGTCCATCAAGAAGAAAACAAAGCGCACGGATGTGAAACAGCATCAGGACCTGAGCTCAGCCTTTTTAACTAGGTTGGGGTCAATGCCCACAGACGCAGAAGATGCGGTGAAGTCTGGCCTCTGCACAGACATTCTGCTGTTCGTACAAACATGCAGCTTTCACGACAAAATAATGCAGTCCAAAAGCATAGTGAACATTAATTTTTTTGGAGCTAAGCTGTATGAAACAAATCACAACATGGGGAAGCAGGGTATGAATGTGTTGCTGACCACTGCCTTGCATGTGTCTTTGCTTAGGATTTTTCACATAACAGCTGTTACCCATCTTGCTTCCAAAACCTGTCCCTTCACCTTCCAACCCTAAAATCATCAGAGACAGAGTTTTATTGTTGCGTTGCTTTCTGGCTGCTTCTCAACACCAGACTCTGCACCTCTTTCATTATGCTCTCTCACCTGATAAAAAGCATTCTTTCTTATTTTCATTCTTTACTTGGTTTTGCAACGCTGACCTCCATTCCACCATACACATAAATTAAATACCACTCACCCACATACATAGTTTAAGTAGAATGATACGTAAAGTCAGGAAATACCTAAAAAGGCATTATTTTCCCTGGTCTTTCACCCAAAAATGTTTCTTCTTTTTTTTTTTTTTAATCATTCATTAAGTTTCACGCTTCAGGCCTAATCTTGCAAATGCATATACACATGAGAAAATACAATCTCATCACAGCTCTCATTTGAAACCAAAGAGATCATTCCGTGTGTTTGCAAGATTATTCCTTATAGAATCGTAGAATCATTTAAGTCAGAAAAGACACATAAGATCATCCTTGAATACGTTCACCTTCTTATTAGTCTGCAGAGTGCTATGTGCATTTTGAATAGACTTCAGCACCTGCAAGATTTATCTTAAAAAACTGTCATCAGCGGAAAGGACCCTTAGCTGAGCAATAGCAGGTCAAAAAGAACACAGATTGAGATGCAGTAGTTGCTATTTCTAATCAGCCCTGATGTGAAGGAGTGAATTTTATTCTCTTTCCTAGCAGTTGGCAGTTTCACCTTGTGACTTCATGTCTTATACAGTTAGCAGAACAGAATGGCAGATTTACTTGTGAAGTTATTGTAAATGTTATTCATAACAAGCTAATTTGTTGTTGTTCTGCTAAACTGGAACTCTTGTTTCTCAAGGGCATTTACTCATTGTGATTGTGAACTGTTGCATTCACGTTTTATGTTTGGTTAATCTAGTGAGCTCTGTAACCCGATTTGTCCTTTTTGAGAGAGTGGTGTGATAATAACTCAGCCCTGAAGGGTGGGGTTACAGTCTAAAGTCTCTCAGAAAAAGAAAATAGATGGTATTTACCTCAGGCAAAATCACTGATGTTATACCATTGAAGTTTGGCTCGATACCAAACAAGTCATGAAGAAAAGGCTCCTGGCATAAAGAAAAAAAGCCAAACAACAAAAACACCTCTTCCTGATAATTCTATATTCATCAACATAGCAATGCAAACAGAAAGGCAAAAAGGGCATGTGAAGATGTTGCAAATAGCTTGAGAGTTTTTCTGTGACTTGAAACTGGCTGCAAAAACTCCCCTGCTAAGCAAAACTATTTCCTTAGCAAAGTCTCAAGCACTGCGAGAATAAAATCTATAATCTTTGTTGAAAAAAGACGCCGCTTAGACATTTCCTCAGTCATATAACTACATAAAACTGATTTGCATGGTGTTGGATCTGTGTGCTATGTGGCTGTATGTTATAGAAGCAAGAAGTGAAACTGAGGAATGGAGCCAGAACAAAGGAGTGAGCAAGAAAGACAGGGTTGTGGAGCATGGAGCTACACCCAAAGCTTAAGAATGAGATTCTAATGAGAGAGGATATGCTGGATGAGAGTATCCTCCAGCCCTCCCTTATTTCAATGGATGTTTTTGCTTTGTGAAGGACTTTTTGGTCCACTGCAGCAGAAATCACATAGCAGAAGCACATCTGCCAGTGTGGGTGGCTTTGTGCACTCTGTCACACTCAGAAACTGAGACTATCTTCAGGGTGTTGTGAACCAGCAAGACAGGCATGATTGTCCTCACACTCGCTAAAAACATTAAGTAAATGGCTGTTAAATAACTAAGCATACTGAGTTTAATTTAAGCTGTAATAGCAAAGAATAATAGGAGTTATTCATTTAACCTTAACTGGTTCTGAGCCCAAGGATTTGGCATTAAAAAATCATAAATTCTGTTTATGTCCTGTGACAGACATTTCAAGAGCATCCAGACTGCACGTAGAAGTGAGCTAACTAGCACAGACTAGCTGCTTAAGTTTAGAAATAACCTGCTTGCTCCTCACTCTCCCATCAGAGCCAAGGGCTTGACAAAGTCTTTTTGACTGTCTGTCTGGGCTGCAGCCGACAGCAGCACATTACACGAGCCCATGTGTAACGTAACCAGTTTCATCCAGTTTGTGGAAAAGTCCCTTGAAAATATTATTCCCAATACTTTATTTTCCCATCTGAAGATAACAGAAGTGACAATGATTACATGATGTTAATGGGATATTTATAACCTGCCTATTAATTAATCTAAATTGCAGCCTCGTGCATGTGGTTCTTGCACACACTTCCAGGCTGTTTCCCAGGATGTGGCTAAAGAGCCTGATTCAGATAGGATGGGTTTGGTGTAAAGAGTAAATTCATGCCTAAACTCAGAGTTAATCAGAGCCTAAGCAGCCCCTATTCCTTCAGCTTTTCTTCAACCCAGTGTGAAAGTTTGGGCTCACTACATGATTAGAGCTACGTTCAAACAGCAGTGTGGGAGTACCTACTGATCTTTGGTCTTAAATCAGCTCTTTCTTCACATAGCTCCAGGCTCACTGTGACTGGGAGATCTGTTTTGCATGCTGCAACCATTCCTGTGACTGTTAAAATATCAGGAGGGAACAGTCCAGTCCTCATTGCTATAGTTTTAAAGTGGTTTTGTGTGGAGCCTGCCCAGGGCGGTGGTGGAGTCATCATCCCTGAAAGTATTTAAAAAACATATAGATGAGGTGTTTGGGGACATGGTTTAGCTGTGAGGCTGGCAGTGTTAGGTCAATGGTTGGACTCGATGATCTTAAAGGTCTTTTCCAACCAAAACAATTCTGTGATGATTCTGTGATTCTGTCTTTTCTAATCAGTATTTTATTATATAGGACCATTTTCTACCAAGCTGGATTTATTTGGTTAAATGGGTGATCCTTTCCATCTGCCTAAGTTCACATCCACTAGACTATGTCCCACTGTCCAGCTGCATAGCCTCCTAGCTTTTCAGTATTAGAAAAAGGATTGAAAGTCCAGGAAAAATTTGCACTTAGTGAAATAGCAAGTCAAGTAAAAACAGATTTCATTTGTACAATCACTTGTTTTAGCTGTGGTGTCTTTTAATAAGATGATATCCTCGCAGTGGGAATAAGATTTTGCAACAAGGACACAGTTGTTTTTTTCCTATCCAATGTACAGAAAATCCAGAGATCTTTTCCAGTCCTATGCTCCTTAAGAAGCAAATCTGTCTCCTTTGCTCCAGGATGCAGACTTTTTCTGTGACATCAGCATGGGCTCTTCATTTCACTTGGCTTTTCTTTTTGGCACATATGAAAAAAACTTAGCAGATTCACCAGTGAAAAAGACAGATACAGAATGAAGTACAGTTCAAGTATTTTGCCTTCCAAATTTCCAGGAAATTTCAGCTCTATTTGTTTTAGCTACTTCATTCTGCCACTCAGAGTGTTTCATGCAGGTAATATTTATTCCCAGATAGTGTCTAGTTTTCATCAGAAACTGCTCCAAGCCAAGGGCTCTGACAGAGATCTACTTTGTGTAGTATCTAACTAATGATCTGCTTCTGGATAATGGACGACAACTAGTTTCTAGTGGTGTCCACTAAGGATTTTTAAAAGTATAGCTAAATTCACTTGATATGACCTTTGATTTAATGGGATTGACCCAAACAATATAGACCTTACCATTTTAGAAGCCATCGTGTTACTGTATTTAATAGTCATTAGGTTTCCACAGCTAATAATAAAGCAACTTATGTAGCAGCTTTTGAGTTAGCAAGCAATTCCAGGGAATCTGGAGGGATAACTTCATATTTTACATATCACTGTAAATGTGTCTCTTGGAGAAACGTCTTTCCTGGACTGCCCCAAGAGTCCAAATCAGTTCAAGTAAGGTGGCTCCGCTCTGTAGGTTATCTCTTTGTCAGGGTGAAGATGGAACACTAGCAAGGACTTGATGGTCAGACTTTGGGTCATTTATTCTCTGTCTCTTTTTAATTAGCTGCCATGACTCATTTAAAACTTTGCCAATATTCCTTTTCCTAAGTAACTCATGAAAGGAAACAGGCCCAAAAGGGTGGTAGGATCTTCCCTTCATATCATATTAATAATGGGGCATTCTTCGGGAAGCTTGTAAATGTAGAGGTGCTGCATTTAAATGCTAACAAAATGCTTTGGTTTATGGCAGCTAGCTGTATTCAGGGGTTACAGCTACTTCACAGCTCTGCTGCAGTATGTAGCACTGACACACAGTAAGCTGGCGTCTCCTCTGTGCTGCTGTTTCATCTCTTTTTAATGACAGTGAGATGCAGTACAAGTGTACAGGACTGCAGCACATGGGGATACAGGGCTCAGCTAGGAATGAGAGCCTGAATGGTGAATTACCTCCTCGCAGAGACTGCAGAAAAAAAGGAGTACAATTTCTGAATGAGAGGAGGTACAAATGCATTAAAAATGCATCCACTCATTATAAGTGCATCCTTCAGGTAAGATTCGGCCTATGTTACTTAGTGAAATGAAGCAGGCAATATGTGTGGTTTCATTTTATGTCTTTTGTTTGATGGCTTGTTTGTTTTCAGCTCGCGCGTGTCTCCTTTGCATTGGATACCACATTCATGCACGAGAATTTCTCTTTCATGCATCTTTGCATTACATGGGCAACTACCACTTTCCCACAAGGTTTGACTTCAAAATATGATTCAAAGCATGACACTGTATGGTTGGATGTTAACTGCTTCACAGTGGTATGGGCTTTCAAAGGTATGGGCTTACCCCATACTCTTCAACATAAATAACAACACTATAATTAACTGTCAATGAGATGAGAAATTTTTTACTTCACCTTTTTCTCAGCTGCCATATCCTTGCTCACCCCACTTTGTCCAGTTCCCCAAAATCACAGGCATCTGCACAACCTTGATTACAAGTTCAGCAAAATTTGAAGTCCCTGATGCACACATTTCAATGATTCATAGGTGGAGACCTCTTTTTCTGCTAAGCCCAGTCCACTGTATTTTTCCCTCGGTAGGGTAGACCTCAGTTTCATAAAGAGGAGCTGCTCTATCTCACAGAGGCACGGACGCATCCTGCATCTGAGAGCAGCTGAATCAGACTCCACATAGCCACACGCATCCACGTGCACTGCATATGTATACAAGAAACTGGAAAGGACCAATTCAGCATCCCTCCCACATATCCCCAAATAAGCAGCATTTACAGAACTCGCATGAGCCTCAGAGGTCTGATTCTACCCAAGAAAGGTAGGTCAGGGCCAAAATAGGTGGCTGTTTCAACAAGCCTGGTGCAGAAGTTTCCAAGGTAGAGTGGGGAACAACTGTAGAGCGTATAAGTCTGGAGGATCTTAAGTCAGTGGAAAATTCCTGAGAAACAGCCTTAAATTACAGCAGTTCCTGTGCCCAGTGATGTGTCAGTTGCTGGAATGTGGTCAGTAATGGAGTGAGCACACCTTTCCCTGTCTCCCTTGCTTTTTCATTTCTCAGAAGACTCAATAGTCTCTTATTCTAAACCTCTAGTGCCAAGTTAATAAAAGTAAAGATCAATGATTAACTACACGTGCTAAGTTATACTTACTGGAGCATTTAAAAATGCTGAGAATGCAATCTCGCAGCCTGTGGGTTGAAGCAGTTGATGGGGAGGGGGTGCAGAAGCAGCAGAACGAACATGGAGCAGTGCAGCAGGAGTAGGAGTTGCAGCCTCCTCAGTGAGCTGCAGTCACCACACCGTGCTGAAGGCATCATACAGCCCCAGTGTGTGTCAGAGACATCAAGGGTTATCAAAGGGTGACATGCCTCCATACAGGAACAATGGTTACTGTCTTTCAATACTTTTCCTAGAAAGCTGATGAGGAAAGAAGACAAGAGTTTTGCAACCTGGACCCCAGTTCTGTAAGAAAAACAAAATCAGGCTGAGGAAGGAATGACAACACGTCACAACAGCAGCATCACTGATCAAACCACAGTTATGCTAGAAGGGTGTGATTACAGTGGGAGGGTCTTCACAGAATATTTTTAATTTTCAGAGCACTATATTCTCCATTCCTGTGTCTGTTCAATTTACTTTCACGCCATCGTCCCCACTCTACATTTAACTAGAAACTAGTGCTTGCCAGCTAACAACAAGAAGTATTTTGGTATTGAGGGGCTCTGGACGGCTGTGGCACCAGCACTGTGATCTAAAGCAGTGAGTCCATGGGATCCCACTGACTAAGACACCAGATATCTCTTCTGAATCTGAAACTATTTTCTATGAACCATGATGCTGTGCAGGGTCAAGGTACATGAAGTACATGGGTTTTTATATCCCATTTATAATGTACTCAGGGAGAAGCCATTAAAAAATTATAGGGTAGATGTTGCACAAAATTGGAAGCATGAGCACAGATAATACTGAAGGAGACATTGAAGGTACTGCAGCTGAAATCATGGGTACAGTTAGTATGTTGAGGTTGGAAGGGACCTCTGGAGGTCACCTAGTCATAGAATCATAGAATGGCTTAGGCTGAAAGGGACCTTAGAGATCATCTTATCCCACCTCCCTGCCACGTGTAGGTTGCTCAAGGTCTCAACTAGGTTGCTCAAGGTCCATGTGTTACCATGTGGTGGAAACAAATGAGTGATGTTAGGCATTTTTCATGGGAGTCTGAATAGGTGCAGTTAGTTACATCTGGATGAAGAGTTAGGTAAGGTAACTACAGAGATCTTAAAATGTACATACATGGCAACTCTCTTATCATTGCCTTATTAGAGCGTGTTTTCATGTACAAGCAAATTTTCACCGATGATCTAGAATATTTATGCTTGCCTGTATATTAATGATAATGAATGGGTTAAATTTGTTTGACCACAGTGCTGCTACTAACCAGCATTATATTTTACCAAGCTTTAAACAGTATTTTTTAAAATGTTTAAAGTAACTGGCAACATGATAGACTGGAATGTGTATAGAAAGCAAGCAATGTTTCTAAGAAGCACACAAGGAAATGTTTGAGTTCTTGGATGCTAAATAAATAAACTGTGATTGAGCATCCGTGAAAAATGAAATGGATTAAAAAGGAAAAGTTGCAAAGGAGGGGAGGGGAGGGGAGATGTCAGTGGTGACGGGTTTTAACTTTACAAAGGAAGGAGATAGTGGCAGCTGAAGGAGTCAGCGAAATGTCATCAGCCACAATGAATGACCAATACAATTTAAAATGAAAAAAGAGCTAAAAAAAAAGAACAAATTAGAAACAAAATGTACTCCTTAGGTCATGCTTAGGTACATTACAGGATACTAATCGTGAACTGTAAATAGTGATGGAAATAAAAGCAGCACTGTTAATTCTGTTCTTTGTTCCATATTTAAGAAGAAGAATTGAAATATTCTGTTGACAAATTTGCCATTCACAGTAACAAATGAAAATTATTTAAACACTTTTGAGTCAAAAAAGTGTACACTAATTTATGCCAGTGGTCAAGATGCACAGACCTGGGTTACTGTACCCAGCCAGGATTTATCATCAGTGTGTAGTTGGATGGGAATAGCATCACAATGGGAGAAATAATCTTCATGCTCTCTTCATGATCCTACATCTAATATTTCTGGTTATTACCATGGAATCATAAAATAATTCATGTTGGCATGGACCTCAGGAAGTCCTTCATGCACCCCCGCTCCAATCAGGGACAACTGTGATGTCAGACCAGGTTGCTCAGGGCTTTGCCCAGCTGGGTCTTGAAACCCTCCCAAAGATGGAGCCTGACCAGCCTCCCTGGGCAGCCCGTCCCTCTGCCTGCCCCCTGGCCTGCCTGGCCTCATGGGGAAAGTTTCAGTACCCAGCATGAACCCCTCTTGTTTCAGTTCACGCCTGACGTACCTTGCTGCCCTGCCATGCATGGCTGTGAAGGGCCGGCTGCCACATCTATATCCCCTCCTTTAGGCACTGCGGTGACTGTGAAGTTCCCCCAGAGCCATCTCTGTCCCAGTCTGGATAAGCTGAACTGCCCCAGCCTCTGCTCATGGGACAATGAATGTTGTGAGGCAGAACTCACCCCAGGTAATTGGCATCTTTCCTGCATTGGTGGGCACCAAGCTGGCCATGGCATCCAGATGTGGTCTAAGAATGACTGCTGGGCAGAGGGAACAACTCCTGATGATGCTTCTGCTGTTGCAACCCTGAATGCTTCTGGCCAGCTCTGCTGCCAGGGCTTGCTACCAGCTCCTGCCCAGCTTGTTGTCTCGGAGACCCTTCCCCAGATCTCCTTCCCAGGCACTCTGTGCCCAGACTGTATCATTGCAAGAGACTCTTCCTTCCTAGGTGCAGCACTTGCATTTGGGTTTTTGAATTTCATGTGGTTCCTGTTGGCCCATGCCTCTAGCCTGCCCAGGAACATCTGAATGACGACCCTTCCATGGACAGTACTGGCCAGCCCAACTGGCATTACCTGCAAAGTTGATAAGAGAGTACTCAGCAACCTCCTACAGGTCACTGATAACAACATTAAGCAGCACAGGTCCCAGGATATAGATCCTGGTGTACCTATTCCATTGGTAGTTGCTCCATGCAGAAAATGATACACTGGTCATGACATTCTGAGCCTGACCGTCTAACACGTTTCTTACCAACCTAGTCGTCCACACATCCAGGCTGTAACATTGCATGGTCGTATGGATATGTTTTTGATACCATTTCAGACATTCAGTCAGGTCATAATTTCATGTTAGTGTTTAGTCACAGCTTGGATTAATATAATCCCACGTACTCCTCCTCCCTCCCGGATAAACTGGCTTTTGAACAGAAGCCTTCTGGTTCACAGTTTTGGTCTTAAGTTACTTCACCTGCACCAGAAACTCAGAGTCTATGGGCTGTGGCTTCAGGTACCTGTGGGTCACTAAAAACAATTTAGGACTGACTTTTTGGTCCTTCGTGCTACACTGGCAGTGTTCGCATAATGTACTCAGCAAAGGCATGCTCTGACTATAGGATTTTTTTCCCATTTTCTCAGGGACATGTCTCCCCTCACACACCTTTCTCTATAGGGTCACAGCTGTGGAACCATTTTATCCAGAATTCAGGTGCTTGATCCGAAGTTCAAGTGTTTTCACACAATATGCCTAACAGTCATTCAAAGGACA
Source organism: Ceryle rudis (assembly GCA_033439905.1). Lineage (NCBI taxonomy): Eukaryota > Metazoa > Chordata > Aves > Coraciiformes > Cerylidae > Ceryle > Ceryle rudis. The sequence goes on from JAAGNO010017929.1 coordinate 104,873, forward strand.
TTTTGTGATTAAAGACAAGGACTCTAGCAGCCATGTGGCACTAAGACTTGGTATTATTGGGACGGAATGTAACAAAAAGTGATGTAAAAGGAAAAGGTGATGGATGTTTACCTCCTTAAAGGTACTTTTGTTGTGGAGTGTGTGGGTAGTAGATGAGTTGCGTGCACTGCCATCTACAGATTGTCAATACAGCACCTTCTGACAATGTCATTATTTTTACTTTTTCCATCACTGACCCTGGCTTCAGTTCTGGTTTTGTGCAGCCCATGAGCATTTCTTTGGATAATGGACTTCATTGGACTAGATTTATAGTGACAGTGACCTACAAGTCATGCTGATGGAAAATTCATTATGGTTTGGGATTAGTTGGTAATCTTTGGGATTATTAAAACTATACCACTTGAACATTCTTCTTTTTGTTTTAATTGCCTGTGTTATGAACAAAGGGCACAGCCAGCCTAGCATCTGGTGTACGTGTATAATTTCTTATGAGCGTTTACAGATAAATAAATACGAGCTATTTTCAAAGTGACCTTCTCCTTCCAACCATATTAGAATGTTCTGACAAAATTTGTAATAGTCTGAAGTCTTTTTATAGCAGCTATGAACATAATGACCAGGGACAGAGTTTCCAGGCTGCCCTGTCTCTGCTCAGTTTCCTGTCACAGCCGTGGCTCCAGTTGGGCTACACACGATCAGGGTAGCGCCTTTACTCTGGCAGAGTGTAAAGACTCAGCAGCCTCCACTGTGGGGATTTGACTTCACAGCGGATAGCATTTCTAACTGGAAATAACAACGCTTTGGAAGTATCTAGTAAACCCCAGCTGGCCATATGTCCCATTGTTCACAGAATGAAATGGAAATTAAGCCATCAGCAGTCTACAGACACCTTGCTCCTAAATTCTAGAAATATCCTGTTTCTTCTCTCTATAATACATTACTAAGTTATATTGATTTTTACTACAGTTTATGGTTCTCACTTCAGCCTATGGTAAGAAAAAGCTCATGGATTCATGACAAAGATATAAACTATACTGTGAGCTTCCTGGCAATGGCACCAATTCAAATGGCTTCTTGCTACTTCACTATAATACAAACCCTCTTGAGTTCCTGTGGGCAATGAAAGAGCTTCTTACCTTTCAGTTCCTGAAAGAACTCAGCAGTGTAGCAGGAACCTCAGCAAGCTGCCACAAAGAAAGAAAACATAGGACAGCTATCAGTTCGCAATTGTACCCTCCTTCTGTTTGTTACCCAAGGTGTCTTCGCATTCCTCTGAAACCATCTAAACGACCATGATCCCACCTAACAGGTTACTAGTGTCAAAAGAAAAAATTTACTCATTAAAAACTTCCTACTCTTCTTTGGCAACATGCCAACCCAAGACACATAACCAAGTTAATTATTTCACTTGTGAAATAATTAACGCTCACAGTGGCTTGGTCGAGGTGATAGTTTGAATGGCAAATGTCACTGCATTCCTAATGTACTCTTAGTGACCTACACATAGACACATATCACACAACATGTGTAAAATCAGCAGCATTCAGCTACCTTGGCACGGAGGAAGAAAGTGGAGCAGAAAAAGTTCTTTTAACATTAGCAATGACTGATTTTGGGTTAGCACTGCAGCATGAATCATTATATAAATGCAATATTATCATATGGTCTCTTAAGATGCTTCAGCATGTCAGAAGGAATATTTTTATACTGCTGTAAAGTACTGGCAGTAATTGTGGACACAATGACAGCAGTGAGCGTGGATGTGGCCTCAGATTAGGCAGCGACTGTGTGAAGAAGTTGGGCTCTAGATCTACTCCCAGCCCATGGCTTGTGGGTATCTTTGCCTCAGCTCCTCCACCTGTGAAGCAGGGATGACCAATCACATTGCAAAAGCCTGGAGCAAAAGGCATTCTGTAAGGTTGAAAGCTTGGCATTTGATGACATTTTTGTGTTTATAGTGCACTTAAATGTAGCCACTGAGAAAGGACAAGAGCAGCAGGTAAGGAAGCAAGCCAGGTGCTTTCTCAGGACACCCAGATGGCAGTATGTACTGTGTCAATGATGGCAAGAGAACATACATTTCCTGCTTCACAGGAAAATCGTTCATCCAAGCAATTTTTGCTCCATGATGTTTAATTTAATTCCATTTTGTTTACAATGTAAGAAAAATACTTTTGTTACTTGGTACAGTTAGTCATTTAGAGAACCTATCCCAAAGAGTTATCTTGAACGTATGCATTTTTCACACTTCAAAAGACTTCTGGCAATTCATGTCCATAAAGTAGTAGGTAACAAGACAGAAGACCTACAAAACTGAAAGATAAAAGTAGATCTTATAAAGCCAGTTGATTCCCTCCCCCAACATATTTAAGTGGCAAGATTTTCAGAGAAACCCTTGCTGCTAAGCAAAAGGTAAGAAACTGTTTAGCTGTGCTAGAAAAGTTTATGGTAAAAGAAACACTCCAAGCTAGGCTGTATTTTTTTATAGTAAAGGCTTCTGTTGTTTGTCCTTGGTATTTAAACCTTTTCCAAGCAGATTAAGAGGACAAAAAATTAATTAAATCAGAAGTTTATAGTTTGCCCTTAGAAAAGGGGCAGACTATGTGTATATGCAATAGAAGAACATGAGATTAGAGAGCCCTACGTAGCACCATAATTCCTGATATACTGCAAGAAAGCAAGATACCTTTGCATCTTTTTGTGAAGCATTTTACTTGCTCTCGTGCTTCCACCCAGCAGTTTTTGTTACCTTGTCAAAAGGCGACTTTTTTTGTTGCAGAAAATATTCTTGGGCCTATTGTTCCCAAAATTAGCTTCTAAGAAGGACCAGGTGAGGATGTGCCCCTAAGACTGACACGCAAATGTTACACTGCTCTGAAGCAAAACAGAAGAGTAGACATTACATGGTGTTGTAGTGTTTGTCTCTCAATAGTCTGTAGAGGTACAGGACAGGGAGAAGCAGATGTTTGGGCTAGCCCATGGGACATGTTGAAGAGAACTAGACTTTGTTGGGAATTTTAACTGTTATATTGATAAGAGAGACCAAAGGTCAAAATAGATGGTGGCTGCAAAGGAACAGGTCTCTTCAGTTTGCTTTCCTTTCATCAGGAAAACACACTGTACAATCAGCCACGGCATTCAACAATGGGCTGGCTGGAGATGAGTCACTAAAATGAATAATCTTTTTTAATCTCTATGAAAAACATCCTGTTAGTGTTGCCATATTCTAGGAATTGTTATAACAGGAGCAGCAAAAGGATTAAGTGCTTAAACCTGTCCCACCAGTACAAGTTTACTTCAGCAGAATCTCCCTGTCATTAATGAGTCCATGTTTCTTACCGAAAAAAGAGAGAATATTCCTATTCTTTGTTTCTTTTCTCTAACAAGCTCTCGAGGACGTACCAATAACATGGCTATTTAAAAGAAGAAATAAATTAAAATCTAGATCATCTCACAGGACACACTGAGGATAAAATAAAAATCAGAACCCCAAATTCACCAAGATCATACTGGAGCCTGTTCTCGGTGCCTTTCACTGAGAGCATTACACTCTCCCGTATCCTCTGGAGAGTACGAATCCTGTAGACTCACCACTGTCCTTTCTGTGCTTTGCAGTGCTGTGCCTCTTTCAGAAGGTGAGTGATTCTAGGAAATTATTAAAATATGTAGGATATTCTTTGCAGCGTAAGGCTGAAGCCAGTGCTTTCAATAGCAAATGCAAAAAGGCTGTCAGCTATAGAGAGTGAAAAAGCAATGCAGCTGCCTGACAGGAACGATTAGTCTCATGAGCTATGAAAATTGCTAGAGGAGGCAGATGACTGCTTTGTTTTCCCCACAATACTTAAAATGGCAAAAGCTTGCTAAAATATTTAGTGTTAATAAAAACTGGTGACAAGCTCTTACTGGTCTCCTTTCCAGAAGTGAGAGTTCAAGAAGACTGCCTCCTTTCACTGGCTCTGTCACATTAAGGTATCAAAAAGATGTTGAAGGTGATACAATACAGAACCAATGGAGACATCTTCAATTAAGCTCAAATAAATTGTCAAGGCTTTACATCAACAGGTGGCCTAGCAGCACATGTTTTGAACCTTTCTTTTTAAATTCACCACAACAAATTTTTCAAGGTGATCAACCCTCTCCAGCTCTGCTTCTGGGGACTAACACTGGGTTGAGCAGAAGCAGAGTGGGATAACACCAGCTGTATTTGCATGGTGGGGCCAGGGTGGTGTTTGTAGGCCACGCACCTTGACCATGTCCCAACCGCAGAGCAAATTTACTCCACGAGGCACCCACAGGTCTTACCTCACTGACCGCCTACATCATGAACCTGCTGGAGCTCACTACCAGCTTGTCTGCCCTTTCCTGTGCCTCTGGGCTTCTTCCCAAAAGCAAGCGGGGTGGAGAGAGAACAGCCTGCACCTGTATCTCTCTTCAAGGTGGAGCTGAGTCAGAGCTAAAATTTGCACCTCGATCTCTCCAGCTCTTGGCACACCTTCCACCTTCGCTGAGTAATTAAAAACTACAGAGCAGGACTTCTTAGCTCTTATACACATTAGGTTCACCCTTCTGTCAGCTGAATTTTAATAATGTTTTGGACAAGTAGTACAGGTGTTGGGATAATAGTTCTTAGATGTAAAATATATTTAAAAGAACTATTGTTTTTGTATATATAATCCATAATAAGAATCTTAACATCTTTTTGCACCTACATTTTTATTGGAAAAAAAAAAAGAGCTCGAAATCTCCCTCCTTTGATGGCTATAAAAGACTTTCCAGGTGGAATTATTTCTGCTCAATTTACACTCAATTTCCTAAGTGCCTTCCCTATTAAACAGGAGAGTTTTGAGCCCTCTCCTTGAAACTGTGTGGAGGAGTTTTAGGCTTTGCTCTCAGAAGGACATCTGGGATGGATCAAAGGAAAATTGCAAGAATCCATCTGTCAGGGTATCTGGTCATCCAGAACCTCTCCTAGCCATTGTCTCTCCTTCTATACTGGTTTTTATTGGAGCCCAAAGAAAAAGAGAGTGATATACTGGTTTTACTGTAAAAAAAAAAAAAAAAATCTGTTTCATTTCACCTATCATCAGTTTGCTTTGGAGGCTCTACTTTGAATACATTCATGATATTCTTCTCCAGGAAAGTGACTGAGGAGAAAGCAACTCTTACCAGGTGACTCCTCTCACGTTATTTGACATCTTATGTACAGTACCCACATAGCTGATCCAGCTGTCATTTTAAAAATACTGCAACCCTGGATTCTATAAAAGGTTGTATAAAGTAAAAAGATCTAACAAATGCAAATGAATATTCAAAATGAAAAAAAAAAATATTTTTTCACCACTGTCCAAGAGTGCCAGTTTGGGGCAGACTGAGATCTAGCAGAGACAGATCTGCTCCAGGAGCTCAAGGACTGACTTGATAACATGTAATTTCATGTCCATTTTTTCCTGCTTGTAAAATGGGAGCAATGGCATTGATTTGCAATTGCAAACAATATAGAAATATATGAATAATAAAAAAAAAATCTTGTGTATCAGTTTATTCTAAGTAACTGTTGAAGATAGCTACTACTAAACTGCTACGGGTTTACTTCATAACTGTGTACATAAACATAGCAATCTGTCTGCATTTGTGGCTATTCATACGTTAGTATCCAAAGTCCTTTCTCATAGGAAATGGAAAAAATTGATTGTTGCAAGTCTATGCAACTACATAAAATTAGATTCATTCCATAAAAATTACAAGAATGTCCTTTACTGAACGTTAGTGCCTCATGGAAAAGTTGGCTGCATGTGAAAGGAGATAGATGATCTTACATGTTCCCTCTACTAGTACTTGCTGCCACATGATGAGTTAATATTTGATTAGACAGTGCTGTATCTATGACACCTGTTCACCAGGGAGACTAGGCCAACAACTGATGTAATCTACCTTATTATATACTTAATGATAGAGGAGAAGTGCTGCTTTTTCAGCTTCCCACGTCTGCTTTTCATTTCCTCTCCTACACATTCCTGAGGGGTCATGTTCAGTGCTTTGCAAGAGCAAACAAACAACTACAAAATTTCTCTCTCTCTCTCTCTGATTCTTTGCAATTTGCCTGAAAAAGAGGAGAAAAAGTTTAAAAATTTCCACTGTACTCTTTTTGGAATGAAATCTACGTCTTGGTTACAGTTCTTTATACGCATGTGATGGCTACATTCCTCTGACTACAATAGGTCAGGACAAAACATGCACAAAAAAATACATTGGTACTAAAGCTACACAGAAGAGCTCATGTCTTTCATAGTGGTGAATCGAGCGCTTGGCCATGCGTTCCAGATCCTCTTTACAAATGTCCTCAGACAATCTCAGGCTTTGACTAATAGGATATACTCATTTTTTTTAGGTCAGTTCCCTGAAAAAGCAAGTGGCTCTAAGTGAAACCTTGCAGGGCCTCCGAAGTACCTCATCTGAACAGAATCCCAATTGTTCTCCACAGTTATTTGTACCTGTGATCCCCGGGTTCCAGATCCTTCCTTTAGGATATGCTGTGTTTCTGGCTGGCACCACTAGCAACCGCAGTAATCGCTGGAATTTGAATAAAATTTTTATTTCAAATGTATATGGTTGTGTTCAGAAGATTCTACGCGGAGTGATTTCTGTATGTTTTTCAATTTGGCCTTCATGACTTCTCTAGATTTCCTGTCATGAAACCCTCAGTATTACAGGGAGTCCCTCAGATTCCCTCCTAACTGTGGGTGATTCTAGCATTTCAGATATTGCCTTTCTTACTCTCAGGAACTGTTGTTATAGTATGAATATATATAATCGAGATAATATTGTATCAGATTTCCATTTCAGATTTTTCTCTCCCACTTTAAAGAGGTCACCATCTTCCCTGAAGTAAGATTTGCCTTTGAACAGAGGAGGAAGAGCGCTGCAGTGTATTTTTACTCAATGCCAGAACTTCTCTTTTCTATGTGCTTTTATTGTGAATGGGAGGGCTGAGAATAAGACAGGGTGTATGTTTCACTGCCCTGGGCTAGGTCCTTAGTTCAGGGGCAATGCTAAAAGGCCCAGATGGTATTAACTTTGAACAGAGATGGTTGACAGCTCCCAGTTGGTGAGCAAGAGTGGTCAAAATATCTGCAAAAAAAGCTGTAGTCATCTGAGTGGAAATGAGAGCAAACAGTCGTTTCATTTGTAGATACGTCTGCTGAGCTATCAAGTGTCTTCCTTCACTTCTGTCTTGCACTGACCTTCTTACCTGCAGTAAGTTCCTGCAGATGCTGCGACACATCTTCCACGCTATGATAACAGGAGGTAGACCTCAATGTAACTCTAAAGCAATACATACAGAGACTCCCTGGGAACCAGTGTCTGAGCATCACAGATAGTGTGGGGATTCCCAGACACATTTTTAAAAGTGGTACACAGGAACAATTCTTGACATCAGATTCATGTGATTGCATTTCAAGTCCCCATGGGTGCCACTTTGATCACATCTGACAAACAGGTTCATGTCCAAAATTAGGCTGGAAAAAAAACGCTGCTATAATTATTTAGAGGAAAGAGGAAGAAGGGAACATCTTCCATTGTCAGCTACTGTGCCCACAAAGATAATAAAAGCTCTGGCAGAAGAGAGCTGGGCATGTGCTAGCACTCTCCACTTTGAACCTCTTCCAGGAACCGATGCTGACAAATAACCATTTTGGTGCAAGTCTGAGAGGTACGTTCTAGAGAAAGTGCACAGTGAGTTACACTGGTCTAAAAGCTCTGTGTGAAGAATAATAAAAAGGTTTGATCAATGCTCTTTAAACTGTTCTACAAAGACCTTTTCCCTCACCCACGCCATTCTGCATGCTTATTTACTACAGTGTAAATCATACTTCATGGAGCTGAGCTGACAAATGAAGCCTGCCACAATTCTGCATGAAATGTAACATGTTTTCTTAGGCAAGACAGGAGTTGACAGAGCATCAAATGATCATGTTCCATCTATAACTTTCACTCTGTCAAGTCTTCTGTCCTCTGCATGCCAATTATAATAAATATAGCTGACTGCATATAGCCAGAGGAAAATGAAGGCAGCTCTTAACATATGTAAAACTAAAAGATTCAGACATTTGTAAATCTTTCGATTGTTTACATAAAAACAATGCTCTGTTCTCTTTGGTTTGAAAACAATAAAAAGCTTGAAAGGAAAGTATCTTTACAAATCAACATTGAAATATAAGTTAGAATATTCAGCTCAGAGTAACATCCTGTTACAGTGGGAGCTAAAGACAGAAGGTGGTGTCAGTAAGCCCATCTGGGTGAAATATCTTCTGAGTTCATGAGAAGTAGTAGTCATTTATCCTCCCACTGGTATTAACACCTGAAGCAACGCAACAAGCAGATTGTTTGCTAGAGAGAAATAACCAAAATCCACACACATCTGCATTTTTTGGAAGGACTTTCTTCTGACACACTGAAGGAAGAGAATGGTTAAAAACATTATAGTTTCAGCAGATTATTTTTTGAGGTTGTTCTGTTAGTACATCTTTTACAAAGAACATGTGGTGCTTCTTGCTCAGCTGTTAGTGCTAAAAGTAAGTTTGCATATTCATTTTTATTTATAATTATGCTGTACAGACCCCTGCCCCTCAATATTACGAACTCACAGTATCAAGTTTATACTAAGTAAATGATACTGTAACTAATGGATGTCTGGAATGATTTCCTTCTCTCCACACCCTTACCTCAGTCTGAAAACAGGGAGGTTGAATGCTGCCATGTGGCCACTGCATACCTCTTTTCTTAATGATGATTAATTATATCCCAGAACATCACTGATCTCAGCATTAGCCTGACCCTGATGCATGCATTTAAGGATCCACACTGGTCTCTCGTATTCTCACTCTGTTACCTAATTCGGAATGTGAAGTTCATTAGAAAGATTATTCCTGTATGAAGAGGCAGAAACGCAGTGGGCAGCAGACCGCTGCCGCTACATGAAGAACAGAGAGAGGAAGCTCCACCCAAGACTGAGGAAGAATGCTGCTGGACTCCTTCTGAAGGTCTGAGTGCAGGCATGGCCAGACACTGTCATTAGGGCACAGGATGGAGGTAACAGGCAGATAATAAGACACTTGCGATTTCCAGTTGTCGGGGGGGTCTTTTTCATGCCAGATGCCATATATTCTCTCTACTGGCTTTAGTGGATTCTCTGGGATCCCTGTGCGCAGCCCCATGTTTTACACAGAATCACAGAACCATAGAAGGTTTTGGGTTGGAAGGGGCCTTTAAAGGTCATCTAGTCCAACCTCCATGACATGGGCAACTACACCTTCAACTAGACTAGGTCCTCAAAGCGCCATCCAACCTGGACATTAACACTCCCAGGGATGGGGCATCCACAGCTTCTCTGGGCAACCTGTTCTAGTATTTCAACACCCTCACATTAAATAATTTCTTCCTAATATCTAATCTAAATCTACTCTCTTTACACTCCCTGATAAAAGAGAACCTCCCCATCTTTCCTGTAGGCCGCCTTTAAATACTGGAAGGCCACAAGAAGGTCTCACTGGAGCCTTCTCTTCTCCAGGCTGAACAACCTCAACTCAACTAATTACACAAGCCTTGTGTAATTAGTGCAGATTACTCAAGATTTGTAAAACATGAGAAGTAGGAAAGGAATTTTCAAAAAGGCATGCAGATTTACGATTTCAGTCATAAAAAAAAGGTATGGCTTTAATACAGTTGCTTCTCTGGGAGCCTAGTATGGGGATATTGTTCTCAGGAGTCCCGTTTCATGGGAAAAAAAAAGTGTACTTAATCAAGGAAGCTACCACTGTGAAAAGAATAAAAGCTCTAAGTATAAACTGCACGTACATCTGTCAGAAAAGACATACAGGCTAAGAGATAATTTGTTTCAAAATATATATTAGATTATGACATTATTTTTATGTTGTTGATGTATAGAATTATTAATTGAATATTTTATTTATTTTTTTTTAGTGAAGACCCCTCCACTCCTGTTTCAGAGGGAAAATTGTTGGTGACTAAACGTGTCAGAATGGAGGCAGACACTCGGGAAAATAAAGAACTGTCAGGCTGGTTTACATTTTAGTGGATTAGAGAGCAAGGCATCCGTTAGTGTAAAGTTGTTAATTCCAGTCTCACCATAAAGAGAGCAAGAGCACCACCTGCAGGTTTAGAAACGTATTTATTTGGGTCACGAAAGTTAACTCTTCAAGTACTGCATTCAAAAACAGTCAGGATTACTGAACTTTCTCTTCAAATGTAAGCTTACGCAAGACAGTTTGAACAAAAGATGTGTCTGCAGTTGCCTGTTCACACAATGGACTGTACTGAAGCGACAGTGCCGCCATATATGACTGAATATGGGATCCTTATGGATTTCTGCAAGCAAGGAAGGGCTTCCCGCTTCTGTTCTGCTTTAGTACATGGGCTTGTCCTCAACCAGGGCATCAAAATCTACTGTTCACAACATTTTCAGTAGATCTGATTGGTATTCTATAACCACTGGAAAGTTTACTAGCCAACTTTTAGCATTTTTAGCATGACAATAGCTTAGGTCCTTTTATGAGCTGGAGGTTATGGAATAAATAATTCCTACTAGATAAGGAAGACAACCTATAGTTCAAATAGTTGTTGAAAAATTTCAAAGGACCTTGTTTCCAAAATGCTCCTGGTTGGAGAAAACATGGCTTAGTACATGCCCAGCTGCAGTGAGCAGTCCCTTCACTAGCAAATGAAATTCTTCTCTTACGCACAGATTGGATGTGATTTAAACACACACGCAGCACTCTGGAAATTCAACTGTCTGGCACTTCTGAGACAACTCAAACCAAGCAAATTAAATTGCCAGCTGACCAGGAGATAAGCTGTAGAGTGCAATTAGAAAGTCTGAGCAGCAGCTTGGATCCTCTGAGTTAGAGAAGGCTGAATGTCTGCTTAATTCTTCCTAGACACCACGAGAAATCACCCTACAGTCTTCTGCTCTTCTGAATAACAAGCAGCACTTTGGAAAACCCTGCATCAGGCTGATTACACATAACCAGACTCTTGCATTTTATAGTCTGATAAGGGGCTTCTGTCAGGACTGGTCATTTATAAATAAAATGGTCATCTGTCAAAACTTCCACGAGCACTAAGAATCAGCGATAATGGAAACGGTCAGTTTCCATCCAGGGGCCCTCAGCCAACGTCCTCAAGGATTTGAAGTGAAAGTGAATTCAGACCAGCAGCAGAAGCAGTAGCCTCTTCACAAAACAATGTGAAACATTAACAAATTATGTGCTTTTGCCAAGGAAAAAGGTATCACGGCACATCTCCTGTTCAGACAACCAGAGACAAGACTCACCTTGCCAACTTACAAGCGAAATGATGAGATATTTAAGTCAGCAGACTTCTGTAACACTTTCACATCAAACGTATCTCAGTAACAGATGCATAACCCATGTTTTGTCCATCAGTACCAGTTCTTAGAAGGTAACAACAGAGGTGTCGATACCATGTCTTTTTTACCCCTTTTGAAGATGCTTTGTACATCTGAAAGATGTGCAAAACAAAAATAATCTAGGATTGCATCAAGCTTGTGCATTTATTGGTGGCTTATTAAAAATTAATAATTCATTGCTGTAAATGAATGCTAACAACAAATTAGTAAAGAATTTTTCTTTTCTTCTGGTTTTTTTTTTTTTTGTTGTGGTTTTTTTTTTTTTTTTACACAAATAGTT